>JAFBJT010110456.1:17500-69131 GCA_016785325.1 Chascanopsetta lugubris
ATTCGCCCGGTCAACAGGTTGGGAGAGCAGCGGTGATGAAGAGTGTGTGATTCAAAGTGGGGAGGCCCGTCAGTGAAGAGCACAGTGAAAAAAGGCTGATTCAGGCTGCCTCACAACACTCACCCCCCCCCCCCCCCCCCCACCACACAAAAAAAAAAAACCCCCCCCCCCCCCCCCCCAAAAAAAAAAATAAGATGAGCAGACAGGGGGATTAAGAAAGTCTAAGCCCTGTGAGCAAGCACTTCTCATAGAGACACTTTGTGACTTGGACACGACACCAAACCCTGACAGAGCAAGCCGTTATTAACATTTCACAACAGGTCGTCCAACCCATGGAAATCCTTTGTGGCTCTCTCTCTGAATCCACCGCCTCTCGCTCTCGACCTCACGCCCAATCCCGGGGCGTCAAACCCGCTTGAATGCGCGTCGCTCGTCGGCCCGTCGATGGAGTGTCCCTGTGCCGCGCGGCCACGTGTTTTGGCGGGATTTGTGGGCGCAGGTGCGTAATCCACCTGTGTGCAGGTCGACTCGCACTGTGGGAGGCAGCAATGGAGCCCAGTCCGTTTGTCCAAACTTTATTCAGACGTGACGACGACGGGTCGACGATGAAGGCACCTCGGAGATGACGGACACGCGTTTTAGCCTGTGAAAACAACAGAGGTGTCGGATTCACCACATCAACCAGGGCTGAATGGATATGGAGTGAAAGGGTTGAGATGAGAGATGAAGTGGTGACTGAGATTTGGTCGGGGTGTTTTTTTTTTGTTGCTCTGGCATCGTTCACCCTGAACCGTTCACAGACCCAGTGAGGAATTCAAGGGATACGCACAAAACCAAGTTGGGGGGGGGGGGGGGGGGGTCTGGGAAAGGGGGGGGGTTGCTAGAAAAAGGGGTGAGAGGATGAGGGGGGAAATGAATTTTGATTTGATTCGATTAAACAATTATTTGACTAGGCAAAAAAAAAAGTGTACAAATGGGAAAAGGACATGATTAATCATCTGACTTATCACCTGATATTTTCACGTCTAGCAGTTCTTGTATGTGTGTGTGTGTGCGTGTTATGTCAGTTCCCTAAAAGGTGCTGCGTGTAAGATTTCAGTCATGGTCACTTCTTACAAATTAAATATTACCCTTAAATGAGTCCTTTGATGAATATTTACATGAGGAGTGAGTCCTCTCTATGGGGGCCACCATGTTTTTTCACAGTGGTAAAAGTGGACGTACTAAACATCTTTTGAGTTTTAATGACAACTGAAGTCTCGGGTGAGGGCGCGGCGATGGATACAACATGCAACTTCACCTCTAGATATCACCAAATCTTACACACTGCACCTTTAACGAACAGCTACAGCACAACTGGAATTAAAGATTTGATTCATCGATTCAGGAAAAATTGTGATAGAATGACTTTTACGATCGATTGCAGTTGATTCATCGATTAATCGTTTTGGCTCCAGATGAGAGGATGAGAACAGTGAAAACGGATGAAGCCGTGCCTTTTGGGAATGAGGGATGGAGGATGAAGAAGTGAGGCATTATGGGATACGTGCAATGTGGGTATACAGATGAAGGGATGAGGATGTGGATAAAGGGATTGGGACGCCGGAGAATGAAGGGCTTAGGGGATGAGGGTGAGGGACGAGGGAGGAGGATGAAGGGATCAGGTTTTGGACCAGCTGTTGTGAGCAACGATAAAAGGATGGGACAAGTGATTATTGTGGTTGGAAAGCTTGAGATGAGGGAAGGGAGATACCAGGATGTGGATGAAGGGATGAGGGCAGTGATGAATACATGACAGTGGGTGCTGAGGGACATGGGTATGGGTGTGTGAGGGAGGGTGAGTGGATGCGGGGATGGACGGCCGATTAAGGCAAATGATTGAGGATGATAATGGGATGTGGATATAGAGACGGTCATATGTAGATAGATATAGAAGGGTCAGGGGTTTGACCCCCCGCCCCCGCCCCCCCCCCCCCCCCCATTCCATATGCAGAGGTGTCCTTTGGCAAGACACTGTCCCATAGATACGTGCTGCAAATGGATTCACTGTTTGTGTGACTGGGTGAGTGTAAACTGTGCGGCGACAGTCTCTTCAAGACTTGCACATGCTCCTCTCCCCTGCTTCTTCTCACACATTCTGCCTCGTGAACCTGAATCCGGTTGCACGTGGGGTGACGCGCACGTGCACGTCACCCTCGGGCTCTGCACCGGGCCCGTTGTTGGCGGCGAGCTGACGAGCCACAGAGCAAGTCACCGCATCAGAGAAGAGCCAACAGTCGCATCCGCCGATGTGAGAGCATCGCGCGGCTCATTTCCCTCTTGGTTGAGCTCGGAGGACAAAACGTTCTCGAACACCATCGCGCGGAAAAACACTCTTGCACTCCCTCATCCGGTTTGGTTACGACGCGAGGAAAGAGGCCTGGCAGGCGTCTTCATCTTGGCAGCTGGTCCACACACCCGAGTGCACGGAGACCTGAGGCTGAACCCGACTCTGCGCTCAGCTCTGTTCAGTCTGAGCAGAGGAAACGCACATGACGGATTCATGACCTGCGCTGACAAGACCTGTAAAGACCGTTTACTGAGTTTAACGATGGACCGAGCGTCCGTTGAATTCAGCGGAAGGGTTTTGTGGCAAATTGTGGGCAAGTCCCTCGTCTGCCATCTTGCTGAATCCCAACTCCTCCTCCTGATTCTCGGTTCATTCGAAAACAAGCAAAGAGGCGGGAACATGCACGGAGCTGTGGGTTGGCTCGTGGTGCCGTCACCTCATCTGCGGTACATAACAGGTCAGCTTGGGTGTCAATCAAGAGACCACGCCCTCAATTGCGCGTCATTTCAAACGTCGATCAAATAAAAATAAGCAAGCTAGAAAAAAATTCACCCCCAGTGCAGTTGTCACAGAAAACATGTGACTGATTGAGACCAAAACTGAAGTTTGTACCAGACTTTAACCCTGTTTCCTTCCCCTCTAAAGTTGGCCATTTTAACATGGGAGTCTATGGGGGTTTGCTCCCTTTTGGACTCAGCCCCCAGTGGTTACACTATGAACTGCAAGTTTTTTCACTTCCCATTGTGCTTCGTCCGTCTGCACCAGAGACTGCCCCTCGGTAGAGACCTGACCTGTGGAGACACGACCTTCGAGAAAGACCGACTTTGACCCAGATCCGCTGCGGAGTGTGTCCTCATCTGTGTGCACACCTCCTGTGGTTTGACGTCATCATTCCCTGATCCACAGTTTTCCTTTTGTTCATATGGTGATTACCCTAGTAATTCAATATTTTTCCGTTTGTTGCCATGGAGACCAAAATCATTTGTAAATATTAAGGCTGAGGCTGAAAAAATGGAGATGTATTCATCTTCCCCTCATTTACAAATACAGCAATAACATGAGTTACATGCCCCCATTGGGAATGAATAACTTTCTTTTTGTTGCCTTTGCCAGGTTCAGTCCTTACGTCTGATTGCCGGAGATAATTATGGGCTGCTCGTGTGGGCAGAGGACGGCATGTGGACGTTAGAAACCATGACGACACAAAGACAAGACGCAGGGGATGTTGCAGTTTGATATATAATAGTTCTGGAGAACAGTGGATGCTCTCTATTTTAGCACATTGAACATGTGGATTCATGATGCTATTTAATTCACTTTTAAAGGGGCAGGGTGTAAGATTTTGCTAGTTTTTGTCATTTCTAAAAAAAAAATACAAAATGGTATTTTCATGAATCTTTAATCACCTAAATGTATTATTGAATTTGCATGACTCTTAAATTATTCCATTAATGTTTATATACATGCGGAGTAGGTCCTTCCTAAGGGGCAGCCATGTTTTAGCCCAAAATAGCCCAAATTGGACACACTAAATCTCTTTTGAGTTTTAATGTCATCTTACGTCCACCATAGGTTCTCCTGCATGCTCAGAAGGGTGGGGGTGAGGTGATGGATACAACATACAACTTCACCTCTAGAGGTCATCAAATCTTACACACTGCACCTTTGATTCACTTTCAATCTATATACCATTAAAATGACTTATCAATAAGGTTTTGCTCACCTCAAACATCTTTCTCAAGCTGCGCTTTGTTTTTAGAGTCATTTGAAATATTCAAATTTAGATAGCTTTATTTATTTGCATCCACATCCAACAATGGGTATTGTTTGTTTTCTTGTGTGAATTTACCTTTTTATAAAGCTTTCAGAGCAGTCATGGTGTTTTGCGAAGGCCTGTAAATATAGAGTTTAATATTTTTATCATATGTCAAATACAAACAGTGGCGTGAGGGAACTATTATATAGTTCAACACAGCCTGTGATGATGTAAACACAGATCCCAAACGTAACTCTCATCCTTTAACCTCCACCTAATCCTCCACTTTAGTAAATGCTTGAAAACAACTAACTATGTGTGAGTCCCGTGAGTTTTACTCGGGTTTTACACGTGAGGAGAGAAAAATAACAACCTCTGACTCGGTGCAAACATGATAATCCCCTCGTTTAACGTCTTATAGCTCAAGCCGGAGTCTGCTGTCACATGCACGCCAGACAAAAACACCCCCACATCCTCTGCTCTTACCGACACCTCCTCATTTTTTCCCCCACCTCTTGCATGTGCACACAACCATGCGCATGCACGTTGGCACAAACAAAACGCTCGGGGACTGGCGGGTGCATGTCAGAACTGAAGGTGGGACGGGGGTTCGCTGATGTCGCAGCTGAGATGAGCGGTGGAATGTAAACAGGAGAGGAGGGAACGCCAGGGTTCCAGTGTTTTGTCAAATGCTCGTGGAATTGGAGTAAAAGCTCTGATGTGGCATTCCAACAGGGGGAGGGGCTAGAGGTGTGGTAATGGTAGTTGTGGCCATTGTCATTCAAAGAGAATCAAAAAGAGAGAAAGAAAGGGGGCCATCCCCCCGCTGCTGTTGACATTCAGTATGTAAATGCCCCAACATGTCAGAGGGTCTCACATTTCAATAAGAAGAAAAAAACACCAGCACCTCTCTCCTCCTTTGTACAGGCTTGTGGCGACAGGTCAATGGATATGCTAATTGTTCTGGTCGGCATCAACAAATCAGAAATGACTCGTGAATGGATCTGCTCCAGCATCGGCCGTGGAATTCTGCAAGAAGACAGAGAAAGTGAAGGAGAGTGGGTTTTGACTTTGGATCATCATCACCATTCACTCGTAGATAAAGATATGTCTCCACTTCTAGATTAAAATGAGGAATAAACAAACAACCAGTTAGAGCAACAACATAAAAATGGATTGTTAATGCAGCTGCATTCAAATCCTGCAAGAGAAAACACAAAGAGCAAGCTTTCATTTGGCATCATCTTTTATTCAAAGATGCAAAATGATGCTTTCTCTGCTACAGATGGAAATAAGGAAATACTTGCCATTGTGTTTGGTAAAGACCAGGGGTGTCAAACACATGGCCCGTGGGCCAGAACCGGCCCGCCAGACGGTCCAGTGGAGCCCGTGGGATGACTTTGCAATGTCTAAAAATACAGTGTACAGTTAATCTTGGTTATATTGAGAAGAAAATGTTTTCACTAAATTGACAACTGTACTTTTTTTTGCATCAGATCAAACATTTTGTTTATGGGTCATCGCGCTCTGATTTTATGGGTCTGGCCCACTTGAGATCCAATTTGTCCCTATATGTGGCCCCTGAACTCAAACAAGTTTGACAGCCCTGATATCGACAAATAACCAGTGGGGGGTAATGAAGTGAAGCTACGTCCTCATGCAACTGATTTGAAATCCTGCAAAAAAATGTTTGACTGATTTCATTCTCAGCTCTTTTGTCTCAACAATGTTAAAACAAAGCAAGTATATAGAAAAAGTAAATGAGAGACAGATTGGACTTCATCAACATCCCTTCGGTTGCAGGTGCATTTGAAATTTTGACTTGAGGTTTCGGTGGAATTGTCTTTGTGTTGACCATGGAAGCCGCCGTAATTCTGAGGTCATTTGCTCCAAATAAACACCTTTACAATGATTGATGATTCAAGGCAATGGGGATGATAAACATCTATCATCATTCTGACAAACACGAGGCCATGGCTCATGAGGCTTCGCCCCGGGGGGCTGAGGTTCCTTGAGTTGCCCCTGTTTCTCTCTGATATCCCTGATGATCTTCCTTTGTCTGATCTGGCCCTCGGGGCGAGTGGCCGCCCGCTCGTGTGTGTGTGTGTGTGTGTGGGTGTGTGTGTGTGGGTGTGTGTGTGTGTGTGAGTGCCTCCTCTGTGAAAGGTGCAACCGCCTCGGGAAATCAGTTCTCACCTCTGTGTCAACAAGGACATCCTTCTGAGAACATGTTTCACCTGCATGCCCTCGCCCTCCCACCCTCCCTCCCCCTCCACATTCCCCAATACCCCCGAACTCGCCCGGGCAATTGTCCACAGCGCAGTAATAGAGGATTTACCCCCTTTTGTTTTTACCCCCTCCCTGAAGCCATCTACATCTACTGTCACCTCTGTGTGAGTGACACTCTGATATGCTCATGTCTTGTTCTGCTCTGTTCCAGCTCTGCTCCTCAAAGAGCTTTGGATTTGCCTGCAGCTCTGCCTCAGGGGGAATAAAGGGCACATCCACATTCAGGGGCAACTGTGGTCACAGAGAGGCGTTTATCAGGCTGCTCTGTTTATATTTGAGACTCGTTCTCAAACAGGTTTAAGTTTGGATGCAGAGTGTTTTCATTAAATTCTCAACTGTATCCACTTTTTGTTGAACACAATCAAAGGGCACATTTGCAGTTACCATTGTTTGTAGTCATTATGCTATGAACTGATTGGTGCAGCCCAAACTGGGCCATATGTGGCCCCTGAACTAAAATGAGCTTGACACTAAAACATGTGACACCACGTGTCAGGATGAGTTTTCAGCCAGAGTTTTGTCACCGGCTGTGAGTCACTCTCCATCTCTGGATCTCTTGTGTTGTAAATGAATGAATCCTGGTCCCTCATCAGAGGACGGCAGCCCCCTGACATGTGTCGTCATTGGCCTTCTCGCCTGATGGCGTGGGTGCAGATCACACTCCTTGTCTCAGCGAAAGAGCCGGAGGCTTCATTCATTCATTCATTCATTCATTCATCTCTTGTGGAAACAAAGTGACGGAGTCACAGGGGACAGTCACAGGGAAAACACTTAATCACAATGGTAACACTGCAGAGGTTGGCATTTGCCAAGGTCGTTGTGATGTGACTAGTGTATGTGTGTGTGTGTGTGTGTGTACCTGTGTATGCACACCTAGCAACCACGTCTACTCCTGACTCCTGCATGGCCACTAATTTCATATTTCAGCGCAGCCGCCTGTCATCAACGCTCTTATCAAAAATACATACCAGAGCATAATGAGAGAAGCAGCTGCTGCCAACATACCTCAGAGCACATGGGAATGAGAGATGGGGGGGGACAACAAGTGCAGGTGTGTGTGTGTGTGTGTGTGTGTGTGTGTGTGTGTGTGTGTGTGTGTGTGTGTGTGTGTGTGTCTAGTTGTAGTAGCTCAGTCAGTAGGGACTTGGGGGGCTTGAGACCGGAGGGTCGGTGGTTCAAGTCCTGCACGCAGCATGTGTAGAGAGAGGACTGGAGGCTGGAGAGGTGCCAGCTTCGCCTTCCTGCCGAGAAGCCCTTGAGCAAGGCACCAAACCACCAACCACTCGGGGCGCCCGCATGTGGCCTTGCTCCAACATCTCTCCGGTGCTGTGTATGCACATCATGTGGAGAGTCTGTGTGTGTGTGTGTGTGTGTTTGGGGGGGGGGGGGGGGGAAAAATTCGGGGGTTAGGACTCCAAACCCCAACCCTCTGGATAGAGGACAGCTCCTCCTCTAACCTCCCTCAGCCACCGCTGCCCCAAAATAGAGGTATAAGTGTGTGTGTGTGTGTGTGTAAACTGGCAGGGCCATTTGCAAAATAGCACCCCCTGTGTTGGGTGCACGTACATAAGGGGCATGTCTGAACAGGTCACCAGCTTCAGCACATCAGAAGTGATTACAGCCCAGTTAACTGCACACACACACACACACACACACACACACACACACACACACACACACACACACACACACACACACACACACACACACACACACACACACACACAACAGGCCTCAGCGCCTCCACCTCCACTGATGAGGTGAAGTGGTGGAGAGATGTGATGTGGTGCAGCTCAGAGAGGAAACCATTGAATGTGACCGGAGTGAATGGTTTCTTCTGGAGATGAAGGATCCTCTTTACCAGCTTAAGATTGTGTGACATTCAACATTTTCACTAAACGTCACAGAAACAATCCCTGGATCTCGAACCCCCCCCCCCCCCCCGCCCCCCCCCGCCCACACCCCCCCCCAAAAAAATGAGGCATATTCATGGAACCGATTAGTCTGAGAAGGGGATTGAATGATGTGCAGTGTGTAAGATATGGTGACAACTAGAGGTGATGTTATGTGTTGTATCCATCACATCACCCTCACCCTTCTGAGCATGAAGAAGAACCTATGGTCGACTTCAGTTGTCATTAAAACTCAAAAGATGTTTAGTATGTCCATTCTGGGCTACTGTAAAAACATGGCGGGCCCAATAGAGAGGACCCGCTCCTCATGTTGATGTACATTAATGGGCTCATTTAAGTGAAATGGGGAAAATAAGACAAAGAAAAAGTCGGTATGTAATTGTTTTGTAATATTTTTAAAAAGTGACAAAAATGACCCAAAATCTGACACACTTCACCTTTAAATGTTGAACATACTCGGTCACTTGATGAGCACTCAGCTGAACAAAATGCAGCAGAGCTGAACGTTTCATTCCCGGCAGCTTCAGAGGAACATGATGTCTGAAATGTTTTCACCGTGACCGAACATAAACCCAATCAGCCTTGAATGCATATGGATGACTGTTTTTTTTTCTTTGTGTTTACCTTTACGTTGCCACACCTCAGGTGTAGACCCCTTCACTGCCTGCCTGTCTAAAATACACCTTGTACTTTATATATTTCCTTGCGATACTTTGGCCAACTGCAACCAATCAATACAAATCAAATTAACTCATGAGCCAGTGTACCAGTTGCAAAGATAAGTGCATAATGTCACTTTAAAGGTGCTGTGTGTAAGATCTGGGTCATTTGTGTCACTTCTATTGGTGGAAAAATAATATTACAAAACATTACACACTGACATTTCCACAGTCACCTTCATGTATTATTATATCCCATTACCCTTAAATGAGCCCTTTAATGTATATTTACATGTGGAGCGGGGCCACTCCAAGGGGGCCGCCATGTTTTTTACACCAGGCCAGAGTACTCGACATCTTATGAGTTTTAAATACAACCGAGGTCTACCATAGGTTCTCCTGCATGCTCAGAGGGGCGAGGGTGAGGTGGTAGATACAACTTCACCACTAGATGTCACAAATCCGTCCACACTGCACCTTAAAAGATAAGGGTTAGGTGAAAATATATATTTTTTTATCTGCAGAAACGGAATATTACATTTTTATATTCATATTCTGTGACTGTATAATCGCCTGTTGTTTTGACTTCCATCACATGAGCTCATTCTTTCATCTGGAAAAAGGTTCGTCCATGGAGGTCGAGGTGTTTGCCCCTAAATCCAACAAAGTACACTTCTGAAAATGCAGTTCATGGTTTGTGATTCTGGCAAGTGATTTGGTCATAACATTCTCTTCAACAATACACGGGAGGAGGTAATAGAGGGGACATGGGGGGGGGGGGGGGGGTGGCCAAGTGGGTTTATGTGAATATTATGGAAATTACATTTTTGGCTCATTCAATCCCAAAGAGAACCGACAGACACACTGCACGGAGATCTGGAGGTGAATCCTCAGCTCTCGGCTGCTCTGCGATAGAAGCATCTGCTTGATGAATGTGATGTGGTGAACTTACGTCTTAAGAAGACAAATGTGGTCATTAAGCAGACAAAGCTCATCACCCTCATTTACTTCTTTAGCTGGTTATTGATGTGTCCCTCAGGAATGATCAAACTAAACTTTCAGTGTTTCACATTTTATTTGCCTCTTTGTTGTTATTTGTATTTGGTAATTATTTATTCTACTGATAAATCCTGTTTTCCTTCCTCACCTGCGGATGACTGAGGTGTTTTGTCAGGACAGCAGCCTGAGTCCCCACCTGTCACTGCCCGTGTGTGTGTCTGTGGAAAACCAACCACGTGTAGGCGGGACTCGCACGAGGAGAGAAGGGCGCGAGCGCTCGTTGGGGGCGGGGCGGGGGGCTTGGGTTCGACCAATGAGAAACGAGCAGTGCTCGGGCTTTATAAAGAGAGGAGCGGCTGCTCTTCCACTCACAGGCGCAACATCTGCTCTTTGCTAGATCGAATACTGAATCGGACTCACTCTGGATTATACCAAACACGTTCACCAACATTTTTAAAAAGACGACTTTCCTGCATTTAAAAGAAAATCTAAATATATTTTCAATTTTTGGAACGGAAATTAAAAAAAAATGCGTCTGATCCAGAACATGACGACCATCGCGGAGTGTCCTGCAACCGAGTACCCGGCTCCCAACCGGGTCATGAAGATAGCAGTGATCGGGGGGAGCGGAGTCGGCAAAACAGGTGAGAAAGAAACACACACACACACACACACACACACACACACACACACACACACACACACACACACACACACACACACACACACACACACACACACACACACAGACCGTTATTGTTTTACTCTGTTGTTACCTCGTGACGTGTCGTATCCCATTTATTCCACACAAGTCTAATGTGGCGTCCTTCATGTCCTTTGTTTCAGCGCTTGTGGTCAGATTCCTGACACGTCGCTTCATTGGAGACTATGAGAGAAACGCAGGTGAGTCACAGATATACAGTATTTGATATATAATCCCAGAGATTAAACCTATTCATTCATACAATCTGAGAGTCCGAGGGTCTAATCTGTGATGTGTGTGTTTAGGTAACCTGTACAGCAGAGAAGTCCAGGTGGACGGAGAACAGGTGACCATCCAGGTTCAGGACACACCAGGCGCTGAGGTGAGAGCTGTTTGTTGTCTTCTTCTTCTTCTTCTTCTTCTGTGTGTCTGTGCTGAGGAAACACACGCGACATGGTTTCACAGTCTATGGATAATCTCATACAAACATCACATAATCGGATTCTGACCGAAAAGATGCGACCCATCGTCAAACTTGAGGCCCCGCGGGCCAAATTTGGTCATTTTATGTGTGTGTGTGTGTGTGTGTGGGGTAGGGGGGGGGGCTTAAAGACATATGACGTGTGGTCATGTGTTCTGTTTTTACATTTTCAAATGTATGACAGTTCTGTTAAAATGTGCTAAGTAGTGATTACATTTAGTCGCACAATCAAAACCGGGCCCCTGAGAGCAATGATCACGTTGATGTGGGTGTGACACCCATTCGAGAGGTAGCTGATGTGTGTGTGAGTGGAAGCTCTTTAGTCCAGTGTAAATGAGGCCAATCCAGTTCTCTCACCTTCATTCATCACAGAATCATCGGAGGTCACAATCACAATCCTGAAAATGCAAAAAAATCTGAATCTGAACATGTGCTGGGCTTTTGCCTAATCCCTCTCCTTCTCTGTCCACCAGAAGACAGATAACGGCACAAGCCTACCTGACCACGTGACCTGCTCCATCCAATGGGCCGATGCGGTGGTGCTGGTCTACTCCGTCACAGACCGCCGCAGCTTTGACCAGATCCAACAGCTGCACCAGCTGGTCACCCGTGCGGGCGGCGCCAACGCGCCCCCGCTGATCCTGCTCGCCAACAAGGCCGACCTGGTGCACCTGAGGCGCGTCGACTCCCAGCAGGGCCCCCTGCTGGCGGGAAGCCTGGGCTGCGCGTTCTTTGAGGTGTCCGCCAGCGAGGACTACAGCCAGGTGCACGGCGCCTTCCACAGGCTGTGCTGCCAGCTCGCCAAGCAGCCGACGCCCGTCAACAACTCGGCTGCTGGTGCCGCCGCCGAGAAGCGGCGCTCGCCCCTCATCCCCCGGCCCAAGTCCCCCAACATGCAAGATCTGAAGAGGAGATTCAAACAGGCGCTGTCTGCAAAGGTCCGGACCGTGACCTCGGTGTGAGCGCGTGACGGACGTGGTTCAGAGCAGCCACAGGAGAGACGCAAACAAGGGGAGAAGAAGACCGGAGCTTCTCTGCCGAAGGTACCTGCTCCGATCTGGGGGGAGGTGAGCGGTGTCGGCCTCTGTCTGGTGGGAGGTGGGTGAATCTTGAACTGGGGCGGACGGCCGCTGAGCGAGACGCAGGGAGTTAGCGCGCGGTGGGTTCGGGAGCCGAGCGAGGACAGACGGGAGGCTGAACGATCCTCTCTTGCATGTTCAGTCCGCAAACTGGTAAAAGCAAAGTCTCCTGGCAACAGCATCTCTCAAGGACTCTTCTGCTTATTTCTAGCCGGGTTCTGATTCAGACTGCCGCCGCTACACGGCTCGGCTGAATGACGGTTCTGTCACACGGCAGCGGCTCCACCTGGAGCTCCCATGCGGTCGCGCGTGTGTGTGTGTCAATGTTTGTGCATGGACTCAACATGTAGCATGTGGCGTTGTCATTATCACTGATGCACTTTAAACGGAAAGAGAAACAATCCAAAGGGCCTATTGTTATTTATTTGTTATGAATTCACCCTGTGTTCTCAATAAATTGACGATGAACCTGACCACCTCTGTCTCTGTTTTCACTGTTCACGTTCATTTTGCCGCAGCTTTGACGCAGGCGGTGGGTTTTCAATACATCCATGTCCTTGGTTCTTAGGAGCCTGCGACAAACAGTAGGGGAGATGACGCGCGCAGGAAAGAACGGTGGATCTGAACATGAATAAATCAATTCTCAGAAGAAAGAAATGCAGCAGAGCACACGCCTCTGACCAGGCCCCAAACTCAGCCGAGCTCAGATGTCAGTTCCCTACATGCAGGATTGTTTTCCTTCTAAGAAAATGGATCAAACCCCATTAAAAATGTCTCCTGATGTTAAAAGGAATTTAAAGGTGCAGTGTGTAAGACTTAGCGATATCTAGAGGTGAAGTTGCATGTTGTATCCATGCCTTTCTGAACATGCTGGAGAACCTGTGGTCGACTTCAGTTGTCATTAAAACTCAAAAGATATTTAGTGAATCCACTTTTACTACTGTAAAAACATGGCGGCCCAGAGAGGACCCACCGCCTCATGTAAATAGACATGAATGGGCTCATTTTAGGGTAATGGGAAAAATAAAACATTTTACATTTACATATTCATGAAAATGTCATACACAAAAATGAACAAAATCTTGCACACTGCACCTTTTAAATTCTAAAAAAAAAATCCTGAATCTGTGATAGAGAGCTGGACAATATTTCCTTAGTTCCACCCCGATGCACACTTCACCGCTCCACCCGGCTCAGGTTTACAAACACAGAGACGAGGAACGCCTCAGTGACAGCAGAGGTGGAAAAACACCAAAAACAGAAGGAACTCAAGCTCCGTTTTTCAGATCGCCCCCGGGGACAAACACCTTCCCGGCGCTCCCCTCGCCTCCTGAAAACCCACGCAATCAAAGATGCGGTGGGGAGTGTCCTGAGCAGCGGGAGGAGCTCGAGTTAGTTCTCTCAGAGATGACCTTGTTTTAGCAGGAACTCCGCCGAGGATTTTGACCTCCCAGAAGACGAGGACGCTCTGCTCCACAACAACCTCCGTTTGTGTACGCAAGACATCGGTTTATGTACAATACACAATCGAATTAATGAAGTTTGAGTATCGCGTTCCAGATGGGTCAGGCCAGTACAAGACAGAAGGGAGAATGCAGTGTTCGGGGGGGCGGGGGGGGGGGGGGTGTTGCGGGGGTTGGGGGGATGAGGAACGTTCGGGGGGGCGGGGGGGGGGGGCGTGTTGCGGGGGTTGGGTGGATGAGGAACCCTAGTATTCAGTGTGAAACGACTTGTTAAATATTCAGCTAGTCTCCATATGATGTAATGGGGTGAGAGCTGATGCTCACAGGGGGAGTGTATCTCTCGCCTCGTTCACAGCCCTCGTCGCAATGACTTCACACACGTGCAGCGATTCTAACGCGCCACCGACAAATCCCACCCCTTGTGTGTTAAACAAGCCACGATCACACGTGTGGGTCAGAAAAACTGGTGGAGGGAGGTTTTAGCGTCCACGTTAAAGATAAAGTGGGCAGGGTTCAGCGACATCACCTTGCCCCTCACGAACACGCAGGAGAACCTGTGGTTGACTTCAGCTGTCGTTAAAAAAACTCAAAAGATGTTTAGTGCCTCCGCTCTGGGCTACTGTAAAAACATGGCGCCCCCTGTAGAGAGGACCCGCTCTTCATGTGAATATATATGAATGGGCTCTTTTTAGGGTAACGGACAAAATCAAACATTTACGGAATTACAAATTCAAGAAAATGACAGTATGTAATTGTTATGTAATCTTTTTTGAGATGTGAAAAAAAATGACCAAAATCTTACACACTGCACCTTTAAGCATGTAGGAGAACCAAAAATTGTCTGCAGTTGTCCATTTCAGGCTACATGGTGGCCTATGCAAAGTGGACCTACTGTAAATATATATATATGGGTCATAGTATGGTGACAGGTTGTACATTCAGGGCACACACTCATAAAACATTAACATAATTCAATTTCTTTTTTAATAGTATTCGTCATTTTATCTCAAACCTTACACACTGCACCTTTTATAGGTGGTTCAAGCCATGTCTGAAGCTTTAATTTGACACACCTCGTGCTCAGAAAGAAAGGATGGTGACAATCACACAGACCCCAGAAGACATTTATTTACACTCCTTCACCCATTTCCTTCGTTCCCATGCACAGACTGTTTGTCTCTCAGACACCGATGTCAGGTGTCAGTCTCTGGGTGGCAAAGAGCAGCTCGGGGACGTCGGTGGGCCTCAGCAGCCTGGTGGACAGGACCAGCACCTGGTGCAGAGCACAACAATACACATCAAGGTCAGATGAGGCCACAGTGATTAAAGGGGTGGCAGACATGAAAGCAAAGATGGGTGTTATTGATCTATAACAACAAACTGGCAATTAACAAGATAAATCATACATGCTTACTTTTGCCAAAGGGGGGTGGGTGTCACCTTTGTTGTATTGTTATTTTTTTAAGGTGCCAAAAATAAAACCAAATGATCTTGTATTTCATTCAGAAAAATGTAAACGTTTACAAAACATGATATTTGTTGTTTACACCTTACAGATTCTAGAAGGCTTCAAACACATCAACATTCGATGACAACAATCGGTCGTGAGTGTGGTGATACATGGTGAATACAGGCAAAAACGAAAGGCTGGAGAACAAAATAGATGCACTGAATAAATGTTGCATCAAGTCCACACACTGAAAATGGTCTTAAAAAGAGACCTGGAAACATGGCAGCTGCCGCTGACTCTCGGTTGTGAATACAAACAACTTATATGGTAACACATGAGATCATTATACGCAGATGAAAATGCAATTGGAACAACTTATATTCTTATTGTGATGATGAATCTCCAGAAGAAACACTGTAACCTTGCAGCTCCACACTCTCCGACACTCTTTGTCAAAGAGAAATAATAGTAGACATACAATCACATACACCGAGCAGGATGAATACACACTGATACTGGTTCACTTGAACCGAGATGCAGAATGAAAACACCAGTCGCATATTTAAAAGACTAGATGTCGTTAGCCGACGCAAACGGTCGGGTAGAGGTTTCCCCTGTATCAGAGTTTGAGAAGCACGGCTCTCGGGTTGTGTAACAGAGGGGCTCTGTTCCTCTGCAGCCGTGTTGCTTTAACTCTGGGTCAGCACCTAAATTTGGCATCGGTCCTGTTTACAGTGGCACGGCGAGTCCGTCTCGGTGGAATTCCGTCAAGAGTGCAAGAGCAAAGCTTCGCTGCCAGTTTGTTTTCGGTGGAACTTCAACAGAGGATGGAGCAGAGAGTCTCATCCACAGCCTGGTCCACGGGGGATTGTGTTTGTAATGTACTACGTGCTGCGCTTAGTGTGTGTGTGTATTCTAAGGTCAGAGTGTGAGCGGCCCTTATTGTATAAGCTAGTCTGTGCTCCGTTTTCCTGATTACAGACGGGAGGCTTTGATGGTCGCAGGGCCTTTCATCGGCCCGGCCTCCTTCTCTGAACCTTTTTATTAAGGCAAAGCCACTTCAGTCTGATCTCCCTGCTCGCCCTCCTCACTTCATCTGCATGTTTCACAGGGGCCACGGTGGACCGCATCGGTAATCACCACTCAGACCCACCTCACAACGCACCACGACTCGCATGTGTAATCAACACGTGGGGATCAGACGATCAGCCCTCGCCCGATCTGAGCGATGTCTGATCAGCATTATGTGGGTCAGCGTCGTGCCAGCTCAGACCTGTGTCTTCGTCAATCTGTCCTCAACTGTCGGCGTCTAGTGAATTTGACATCCGACTGATTTTTTCAAGACTAGAGGAGCGTCTCGTTTGAATTCGCCTCCATGGATTCTAGCCATCCAAAGCTTAGAGGCGAAGTTGAAGGTTGTATCCATCGCCTCACCCTCACCCTTCCGAGCATGCAGCAGAACCTGTGGTAGACTTCGCCTGTCATTCAAACTAAACAAAAACAGCTTAGTCACCACACCAATATGGAGAGGACCCCCTCCTCAAGTAACTTTTCATTAATGGGATCATTTAAGGGTCATGGAAAAAAATAAAACATTTAGTTCATTATGAATTCATAAAAATGTCAATATATAACTGTTTTGTACTATCTTTAGAGGTGACCAAAATGACCAAACTCTTACACACTGCACCTTTAAGCGAGTGTTGTGATGCATTGTGAGCAGATGTTGATGAATAAAAAAGAAAAAGTGGAAATCAATTATTTAGTTAAATGGCCCATCATGCTATTGCGTGCAAATTACAGTTTTATTGTTGAAACACACAGTTAGTGCGAAAACTCACACCTGCCATCCGTGCTGAATAAAAGTCAAACATTTTGAAACTGTCTTTGTTTGAAAACTAAGTCAGAAATGCAGGAAAATATGATGCAGTCATTCAGGTTTTCGAAAACCCACTAAGACACAGTAACAAAGGGGCCTTTCTGCATCGAGAGCTGGTTTAATTGGCATTCACTCCTGAAGAAACACAAGGTTTGTTGGCTCAGGCATCGATGGGAGCGATCATCTTGGTGGACGTCCCGACTTCCTCCTTTTGCAATAGTTGCAAACAAAACTTGTTTTCTATGATCCGCGACAATATACAGCTTTAAAAAAAAGTGTTGTTCAGATCAACCCTGTCAGGACAGCGTTCGGGAGAGACCATGAGGCAGGTCACCATGGCAACGCTGTCACTGAGCCAATGGTGTGCTCCACAGTGTTGCGGACTTTTCATCCTTTGCTTCTGGTGTGTTCATGACATCAGACTTGGTGAACTAGTAATGATACCAAAGCATCACGAGGGAATGGCTGACAATGGGAAAGGTGTTAATTGCCGTTTTGAGCAGGGTAACCTGGGTTCAGAAAAACTGGGCTGATTTTGAAAAGGGGCCTTTGGGTGACATTTTCAAGAAATTGCTTGTTTTACATTTGACCATTTTAGCTGCGCATTTCTAGTGTTTTCTGCACCCGAGTAAGCCGGCTGCAGAATTAATAATCTAGTGTGAATGGATGGTCACTCAGAATATACTTTTTCAGGCATGTTGGTGATGCAGAGCCAAATAAGTCATATCATTTTTTTATTCACACACACACACACATGTATATATATATATATATATATATATATATATATATATGTATACCACCTCACCTGTGTTCCTGGTTTGTTTGCGGTGACAATCTCTTTGACGAGCCGCAGCTCAGACGCCGTGACACCTCCGACCAGAAAGAGCAGGAGCAGCGGATTGTCACCGGGATGTGGACGACTCACCTGGAGATGAGACGGGACATTTTGATGAGACGCTGTAATTCTTTACCTCCCTGAGCCTCGAATACTGTTTGATACAATAGGAGGGCCAGTGGCGAACATCAAAGTTTATCAATCAATCAAAGTTCATTTATATAGCCCGCATTTACAAATGACAGTTGTCTGTCTCACAGGGTGGGTAACATCCTCTGTCCTTAGACCCCCACAAGAGTAAGGAAAAACTATCGGGGGAAAAACCCTTTTAACAGGGAAAAAAGAAAAGGTAGAAACCTTAGGGAGAGTCACAAGCGAGGGATCCACTCCCAGGACGGACAGACTGGCGAACATCACACTCCGTCTTCATAATTTCATTCTCTTTGTTATGATCCGTAGCTCTCTTGTGTCTAGTTGCTGAGTCACCGCTCAGCTGGACACCTGAGATGATACCGGTCATGGAGGATTCCATGAGGACACAGGCCGCGGCATCACAGTGGACTCCGCTTTCTCACGCTGGTGCCATGAGGGCTGACACGTGAGCATGGTCACACCCCCTCCTCCACCCCCCCTCCCCCCATGCCACACATGCAGACACAAACAAACCACACATACACACACACACACACACATCACCTGTCTACGCAGATGCAGATATTTGTCAGTAATTCATTATGAACTGTCACCGTGAGACAAATTTTAACAGCAGGGCAAAGTCGGGTGTTGCGGAAGAAAAATTGGATTTGCGCTATTATCTGCTGAGCGGCAGACAGAACCCGAAACCTGTGACTGCTAACCAAGCAATCAGAGCGGCAGGGGGGCGGACCCAAGCAGACAGTAGCTGCACACGTGAAGCACCAGCAGGCTGGCGTGAAGCGTGTCAAGGATAATTCCACGTGTTTGTGTGAACAAATGCCTTCAATTAGACCTGCTCATGTAAAACAGTCGTCTTATCATCATCATCATCATCATCATCATCATCATCATCATCACCGTCATCATTATAATTACAATTACTTTTATTAGACGGAATCACAGGCAGTGGAAATCACACGGCAGCACAAACATGTGCTACCAGATCCACCACCTGCCGGTGGGGTGCATCCACAAACACACCGCAGCTCCCACAGCCAGGACCATGTGCACTGACATGGGATAGACTGGGGGGAGGGGCGGGGGCGGGGCTTATGGACATGTAAGGCGAGGAGGCGTGAACTGCAATGTGCCCGTGTTTGCGAGTGAGGAGAGAAGAGTATCGTGCACATCCATGTCAGGCAATGAAATACACTTGTTAGACCAAACACACAAAGTTAACGGTGCCGTGTGTAAGATTTAGGCAAACTGATGTCTGAGTCTATGAGGCAAAATGGAATGTAAAGTAAATATGATGATATTCTGATAGATAATCATCATAATCAACAAAATCATTTTTTATCAGCTAAGAATGAGCCCGTTGTATAAATATAAGGAGCAATTACAAATATAACATCTAGGTGGTGAGGTTGCATGTTGCAGCTGAAAACCACTCCCTTATCATTAAAGGTGCAGTGTGAAAGTTGCATGTTGTATCCATCACCTCACCGTCACTCTTCTGAGTATGGAGTTGTCATTAAAACTCAAAAGATTTTTAATATGTCCACTCTGAGCTACTGTAAAAACATGGCGGCCCTCATAGAGAGGCACCGCTCTCCATGTAAATATGCATTAATGGGCTCATTTAAGGGTAATGGGGAAAAAAACCCAGTTAGGTAGTTATAAATTCATGAAAATATCAGTGTCATTTCTTTGTAATAATTTTTAGAAGTGATGAAAATGACTGAAATATTACACACTGCACCTTTAAAACTCAAAAGGAGTTTATTTTGTCCAATCGTGAAACACAGTGGAAACATGGTTAAACTCCCCAGTCAGAGTCACATCATGTATCATGTCAGTGTAATTGATCGCTGGGGCACATGTGAAAAATTAATAATACCAGCATGTGCTCCATAAATGTGACATTCCAGCCACTGGGACACTTCTACAGCATTTGCTGTTGTTGCTCAGACTGAGACAGATCTCCTGGATAAGTGAGACCCTGTTTAAACAAAGACTTAAAGGTGTAGTGTGTAAGATTTCGGTAAATTTCAGTCACTTCTATCTGTAGAAATATATGTTTTTACAAACATATAATCACCCCAATGTGTGGCTTCCATTTGACACAACCTTAAAATGAGCCCTTTAATGTACATTTACACCAGGAGCCGGTCCACCATACGGCCGCCATGTTTTTACAATAGTCCAGAGTAGACATGCTAGACAGAGCTTTCTTTGAGCTTTAATGACAACTGAGGGCGACCACATAGGTTCCTCTGCATGCTCGAAAGAGAACGGCGAGGTGATGTACACAATATGCAACATCACCTGTAGATGTCACCAAATCTTACACACTGCACCTTGAACATAACACACCAGACACACACACACAGAGAAATTGGGTGACAGACGGTTAAAGATGACATTTTAAGCCCCAGCACAGCAGCTTTAAATGGCTCATAATTCAGACTGTGGTCCAGTGTGCTCAGTGGTGTAAACTGCAGCACGCACAGGTCCTGTGGTTAAATATACTACAATATATATATATATATTTTATTAGAGAGGTTTACGGCGTGAAGGGTGTGCGCTATGCTTCCATAGCACAAGTCCAACTTCAGCTTTATAGCTTTGCCTGAGTTTGTGCTTCCCGGGCCAAGTTTCTTAATTTGTGTAAAAGCAGGCCACGGTTACACAACTGTTCTAATTCCTCCCTGAGGGTAATCATCAGTTTAAGCAGGACCATATGTGGGATAGTCAGACTGCAGACAGCCATCGGCTCTGTGGTAGACACACATTACCCACAAACCCTGACACTACACGTCTGTGGTCTAAAAACATTTGGCCTCAATATTAGTGCAAAACAAAACGTCTGACCTCTTTCTTTGTTTTTCCGTATGCATCTACAAGTTCAGAAGAACACATGATTGAAAGTCAAACTGAGTGATCGTTCAACAGGCTGTTAACTACAATATGTGTGAACACATAAACAAAGCGTTCCATTCTCTAAAAGGTGAGACTTCAAACACATCAAAGAGGTGGGTTTTGTTATGCTAATACAAGTATTGATTACTAACTAATTACTTAACTTTTTGCCCAAAGGGTCCGAGTCATTTGATGTATCGAGCTAAAAACAAACAGGACTCTTCAAAGCTTGTGCCATTGTTTAATGTTAACCAGTGAGTTTGATTATTGGATTTGACGAGAGAACGTCATGACTGCTACTTTGTTGATGCTGATTCACCCACTTCTGCTACTTTAGTTTACTCACTAATGGAGAGTAACAGTGTCCTTATGAGAAACCTCATATTCCTTAATGCCAGCGGTGCCATATTTGGATAACTTCAAATGCACTGCATGTTTTTATTTTCCACTCAATATTTTTCTATAAATGGAAACTCTGCAGTGCAAAGTCAGATCACAATCTACGACAACAGTGAAATGTGCAGATATGGCCTTGAATGAATGGGTAAGAGAGTGTATCAGTTGTGTTGTGTTCCTATTACATTGCGAGGGCACTGGCAGGGCAAGAGGAGGTGACCACCAAAGAAACTGTTTCTATGTGTGCATGTTTGTATTTCACCGAAACAGACAGACGCCACCGAGGTCACCGTGGGTCATGACTACTTTTTGAGGGTAAAGATTCGATTTGAGGGTGGGAAAGTCAATTCTGATGGTGACAGACACACGGCAAAGAAATCAACATATGTCCCAAGCCTATCTGTGTGTGTGTGCCGAGTAGAGCTGAAACGATTCATCGATCAATCGACTCGATCGGTAATAAAAATGATTTCACTGCAATTCTTCACAAACGACGCCAGGGTTCGCCACAAACGACATGGAGCAAAGCCGAGAAGAGACGAGGACAAACGGGCAGAATATGTCTAAAAGTGAGTGAACACTTTAAAACGGAGACAAAAAATACAGTACAATGCGTCCACTGTGGTACGGAGCACGACTTCAGAGATGCAGCGTTTACAGCAGGAAACACCCGGTCTGCATTACTCCTGAGAGCAGAGCCGACACGAGGCAATAATGCAAAAGTTATTGCTAATGGTAATATGTTAGCGTAACAAAGGCTTGGAATGTTTGAAGCGGTGTCTTGTTATGTCATTAGCCTCAGCTCAAGAAAAAACAAAAGGTTGCTGTAGTACTTTGATTCATGCCTTGCTGCAAATATTTGGAACATATGCTACTTCTCATTCTCACACACACATACACACACACACTTCCCAGTGATGGTTTCTATAGGCTTACTGATATGAAAATATCAGGTGATAAGTCAGATAAGGACCATGTCATTTTCAATTTTTTTAAAAATCGTTTAATTGAATGGAATCAAAGAAAATAATCGATGGATTCATCCAGGGCTGTCAAACTCATTTTCACCGAAGGCCACATCAGCACCATGGTTGCTCTCAAGGGCCCGTTTTTAATTGTGCGACTAAATGTAATAGCTACTTAACTTGTGTATTAATTTACATACATATATACATACATGTATACACTTGTGTATGCTTTCACATACTTTGATTTTCAGACAGTCTTGTGGGCCACAGAGTTTGACACACGTGGATGAATCCATTCCAGAAATAACTGATAGCCGCAGCTCTCGTGTTGAGTGTGTTTTCTGACCTTCATGAACATACTGAAGCCGGTCTTGAGCAGGTCTGTGAGGCCTCCTGACATGTACTCGATGTCAGGACATTCAAGTTTGTCAGGGTGGAAGACTTCCTCTAGGACCTGTTGCAGGAAAGGACGATAGGTCGCCTGCAAAACACAAAAAATACCACATGCTTGAAACATCTGACCATTTTCATTTTTAGAAGATGAAGTGAATACATCGTGGGGCTACTTCTGCAGAGACAGTGGAGTTATAAACAGCTCTACTCAACCAAAACGGACCACTGATCTATGAGTCACTTCAACAGAGAGAGCATTAGTCATGCAATCACAACAGAAATATGTCAACACTCGACGAAGCTGAAATTAGGGTTTGATCAATGAAGATGAGGGAATTAAAGGACGATTAAAAAAATCCAGAAATAACCCCATCAGGTCTGCTCCTGCAGGGTTCAGAGGACACATTTTCAAATCAGTTGGCTGTTATTGTTTAATAACTCATCACCAACTTACTTTGGTTGTGTTTCAGACAATAGAACGAGGTGGGCAGGTTTAACATTGGAGAAAATTACCTCTGAATGCTGAAACGGGGACTGTGTTCGATCCTTTTATGTAACAAATGCGATGCTGAAAAAAAGTCTTTTTTTTTTCCAGACACGTTGGCTCCATCACACAATCATGTCCTGCCTCATGAACACAGCAGAGTTACGAGCTGCTGAATTTTCACAATCGCAGCCAATTACTCACTTTTATCTTCCGAGTCTGACAGGGCAAAGCGGGGGCATTGATAAAAACCTTGATGCCCTCGAATGAGCTGAACTGCAAAATCTCCTCCGAGGCCTCATAAACGCATTTTAATATTCGGAAAAGTTAAACTCTAAAAGATTTACGGCGATGAGGAATCAGCTCTTTCTGCCCAAATGCCCAGAACATCATGTACCATTTATAGTCCTCAAAGTTCGAGGATCAAGAATCCAAGACATTTTTTTGAAAGTGGTGACGTTTTCTGTCCCAGGTAAGACTTTAGGCGAAGCTTTATTTAAGTCCTTGGAACAGCAGAGGTCTTAAGATAGAAAGGAGAAGAATATTTCCTAACGGAAACAGAGGATAACATTCCTTATTTGAGGAGTTTAGAAATTGGACAGATGTCAGTATGTGGCTCAATGAGGTGAAATACCAAACTGTCATTGAAGTAAATACAAAACTTCTCCTTGAGATGCTGTTGCCAGAACCTTCAGGAACGACCCAACTGTTGATTCAAGCGTTAGATGTACACCTACACAAACAATGTTCCCCACATACTCATGTCATGTAATGCAGTGCCTCCGTCCACAGTCGTCCTTTCACCTCAATAATTTAGCGGCAGGGACCTCCCACTCCTCTCGACCCCGAGGAGCAGTCAAATCGGGGGACACCTTCGCGACATTCACCCACATGACTCATGCAGCATCGGGCAGCCAGCACAAGCTAAACGGGGAGTAAACACTTCAGTGATTCACCTCCGGAAAAACAACATGCTCGTGCGCGTAGATAAACAACGGCAGCAGGGGTGGAATGACAAACCCAACCCACTTTCACACACACGCTCCATTTTTTGTCCGCTTTTCTACAAACAATGTCATCAACGCCCACATGACAAAAACAAAATGACAATTAGTCACAACATGAACACGTAAGAGAAAAACGCGCACCTCATGCAAAAGGGGTTGAGGTGGAATCCAAACGGAACAAACAACGTGGACACTTCAGCCCTCAACTATTATTTTTAGCCTTCAATCAAACAGTGGAGTTTTACTGATGCTTTAAAGGCGGAGTGTGCAAGATTTGGGTCATTTTTGTAACCTCTAAAAATATTACAAAAAATGACATACTCTCATCTTCATGAATTTGTGATTACCTAACTGTCCCACTCCCTATTACCCTTGAATTAGCACATTAATGTATAGTTACATGAGGAGCGGGTTCTCTCTATGAGAGAGATGCATTTTATTGTCACTGGACATGCTTGAGGGAGCGAAATTGACATCTACAGTAACCCATCCTGGCTCGACCTTCCTCCGGGAACAGCCAGCTGCAGAGGGCAGCCACTTTCTCCGGCGCCCAGGGGACCAACCTCTCGATGCCGTCCTTGGTCAGGAGACGGCTTCGCAATGTTTTTTAGAGGGGATTTTTAATGGAAGGAGGAATTCCCCAGGTAACACGGGGAGAACATGCAAACTCCACACAGAAAGGCTCCCGCACGGGGAATCGAACACGGCACCTTCTAGCTGTGAGGCGACAGCTCGACCAACTGAGCCACCGTGTCACTCTATGGGGGCCGCCATGTTGTAGAGTACAGTAGTAAAACTGGACATATGCAACATCTATTTAGTTTTAATGACAACTGAAGTATGTTCTCCTACATGTTCAGAAGGGTGAGGTAATGAATACAACATTCAACATCACCTCTAGATGTCACCAAATCTTACACACTGCACCTTTAATGTTAAATTCGACAACATGGATAATTCATACTTGCCCTAAACCTTGTAACACAGATCGACACCATCCCCAAATTGTCAAAGTGGACAACGGGGCTATCATTTTGAAAAAGGCCAGAAAGTCAGGTATTGTCAGGTTTGATAAACTACATCAGTCGCAATCTATATTGGACAGATGTGTGTGCACGTCATGGGCACTTTAACAGTCCAACAGTCCACGCTATTCTCAGTCCAACAATGCTGGTAAAGACTGATGTCTCCTGCAGCCAAGAGTATGTATGAGATTATGACATTTACTGGGTAGAGACGGCAAATAAATGAACCTGGAGCATTATATCAGTACTGTCTGTGCAGTTTCACCATGGAAATTCTCATATTCACTGTCTGAGCAAGTGTGTGTACCTGCCACAGTCCGTTAGTTCTCCTTCCTGTTTCCTCGCCTTTTCATTGGTTACGTAACTCTGGCCTTGCTGATCTTCACAAATTGAGAAAAGAGAAACGATAAGGGCTTGCTGGGATGAAATCGCCATTGTCGAGTGTCTCTCAGAGAAGCTCCTTCCCAGCGCCAAGGTCGGCGAACTCCAGCTGTTCCCGGCTCCGTCCCTCGCGTCTCATCGATGTATTCTTTCCAGGAAACTCGCTCACAGCTTGACGCGAGAAATTTCAAAGCAGCTCCGTGATGTAATGTACATGTGACAGCGAAGTTACGTGAACAGAGTTGCCGGTCGGACTCACGATGGGTTGGAAGAAACAGAGCGTCATGTGGGCACACGGAGGCCACGTTTTATACATATTCATTGTTTGCGAACCAGTTTGCGGCGGTCTGTCTTATGAGCACTGGGAGCTTTAGTGCGGAATCAAACACACCAGAGTAAAACCCTGTGATCCTGCTGACTCACACAGTGCTGACGGTTCATTACTTGTGCCACTAAAAGAAGCAGTTTGCATGATCTTAGACGAAAAAGTAAGAAGTCGTGCGTCTTAGCTGCGGGGCAGAGAGCTCTGCAGTTCAGGGGGGAAAAGCTTGGTCCTCTGGAGACGACATCCCGATCGACCGGTATTGGCTTTCGTCTGCAGAGGGGCCACACGCTGAGAGAGTCTGATGGATTTCTGATGACGATCAGCCCGCAGCCGGAAGATCTCACGCTGTTCTACTTTTGTGCGGAGCGGGAACTGACAATTTTGTCTCGACACAATCTCTGCGCTGCTCGCATTGCAAGTGCCTCCATACATTAGGACGAAACTAAACTCAAATGTTTCCGGTTGTCTCTCGGCACTGTGATGGCTTTGTGAACAATTATTGTATGGATACAAATATTTTGCATGTGTGGAATCCTATTCCACCAATCCTTGTGAATACTGGATTTCCAACTCCCCCAATAACAATAGATCTTTGCACATGATTTCCCTGTGATTCTCTTTTCTGAACCTCTTCCAATTATTTCTTTTGCTTTGTGCCTTTCGGTCTTTTATTTATGTCTGAGAATTTGGCAAGGAAAATGACAAGGAAAAAAAAAAAGCAACCTGAATGAACTTCCACTGCACAACCTTTGTGCTCCCAGCCTGTAACTCTCTGATGAAAGCATCCAAGTGAGAGTGAAGGACAGCGTCAATGAAGCCGCCGCTGTTGACTGACTCCGAGGGAAGGTAAGAGCCCTTTCATGAGGACAGAGCTTTGGGCGGCACAAAGAGAGGCCTCGGAGAGTTACATAAGCTCCAAGACACAGACGGTTTCTCTGCGATGTGTGACGCACGTAGCAGGGACGCAAAACACAGCAAAGGCCAGAGGTCCTCCTCTACATCTGCGGCCGTGACCCCGCCGCAAGCAAAGGAAGAAGGCCAAATAGATATGAGGAAGGAGTGAGTGACGTATAATGGCGATTCAATATTCAGGTTTACTGAGTTCGGCAGGGGAATACTGATGACGCGTTTAAACCGCGATGGAGAATCACAGCTGACGCGCGTGGAACTCGGAGGAGATCAGGACACTGACCATATGGATTCATCTGTTCATAAGGGAGCCACCCAGTGACACAATGTTTTATTGTTGACTGTGCATGTGTCTATGTGTGTGTGTGTGTGTGTGTGTGTGTGTGTGTGTGTGTGTGTGGTCCTGGTATTACTCAAGCTATAACTACAGGGACTTGATGGGACAAACAGTCTCTATAATATAAACCATAACACTTTCTAAGTGAGGACGTGCTTTAGGATTGGATCTAAGTAAACGTTGGGGTAGGATTATGTTATGTTAAAGGTACAGTATGCAGGATTTGTCGATTGATGTTTACAGACACAACAGTCGACCCCGACCTACAACACCGGCAGGACTGTGTGCAACACATACTGCAATCTACACTACTGAAGCTTAGGGTAACCACCAGCACTCACCTGTCCAAACATAACAATACCGTGCAAAGCAAGACATAAACAAAATGATGAAATGTAGACAGAGAGGAATGTCACTTCTAGTGGTTAAAGGTGCAGTGTGTGTGATTTTTTTCACTTCTAAAGATATTACAATACAATTTAATACTGACATTTTCATGAATCTATAATCATCTGAATGTTTTGTTTTATTTTTTGTTTGACAGTTTTTTGAGTTTTAATGACAACTGAAGTCGACCATAGGTTCTCCTGCATGTTCAGAAGGGTGAGGGTGAGGTGATGGATACAACATGCAACTTCACTTCTAAATATCACCAAATTTTACACACTGCACCTTTAATTAATGATGATTGAGAGGTCTTAATTTTTCTGGATGAAACACCGCATTTTCTTTTTTTAATTATGAAGTACATTATCAGCTCAACACAACTGATCAGTGACTTCAAGGTGTTTTTTCATGCTATTGTTATGTGTATATTTGTCATTGAGAGTCTGAATTGAGTATTTGGTCTTTAACGGTGCAGTGTGTAAGATTTGGTGACCTCTAGAGGTGAAGTTGCGTGTTATATCCATCACCTCACCCTCCTGAACATGCAGGAGAACCTATGGTAGTCTTCGGCTGTCATTAAAACTATTACCTCTGTAAAAACATGGCGGCCTCCATGGAGAGGACCCCTGTTCTCATGTAAACATACATTAAAGGGGTCATTTTAGGGTAATGGAAGAAACAACATTTACGTGATTATAGATTCATGAAAATGTCAGTATGTAATTGTTTAGTAAAATCTTTAGAAGTGGTTTGGTTGTATTTTCTAATTATGTCACTGCAGTAACTACAGTTACAGAGTATGTCTGCAGCAAAGCAAACAATGTAATGAATGTGTTTGTGTGTGTGTGTTGTACCTGGTGAACTCCATCGCTGGCAGTGTAAACAGAGTGCAGCTGCTTGAGATGGTCTCTGCTGTGACTCAAACCTCGAAGAGTCTCAAACATGTCCTCAACAGCAGAGTGAGCTCTCTCTATGGTCAGCTCCTGTGGGTCTGCACAGCCTGGCAACGCACAAATACACAGATGGATACACACAATGTTACTAGGTAGTACAGCTATCATAAAAAAAATAGATTACTCAAAGGTCAAGACTATGACATAAAAAATGATTTTTCTTTGGTGATAAACAGTGAAAATGCACATCTGTAATAATACTGCACTTCAAAATCAAGGCTAATTAGGCCTGAAAACTTTAGCATGAGCAAAAAGTCAGCACGGGGATGTAGCATGTTGCATTTTGTGGGTCATTTTCGCAGCTGGGTGTGCACTGGAACCAATTATCAAGATGAACGCACGGGAGCGAGAGGACAAGAGAGCCTTTATTTCGAGAGAAATGCGGCTCGCCTAATGAAAAGCTAATGTGGCCTCCTTTCTGCAGAGGTGAGCAGGGAAGACTTGTTGTGAAATAAAGCTGAAATGACGGAGCATTGGATAAAAAGAGAGAGACAGCGGAGGGGTTTGTGGGGGAAAAACAGCATAGGAATGTGAAAGCGATGGAGGAGGAGGAGGAGGAGAGGAAAGGAGGGCGAGGGTGGTAGCCAAACGGGCACTTCACTCTGCTGCTGGTGAAGTAGGTCGTCTGGCACCCGCACGTCTGCCCTGTACCTCTGCTGCTGCTGCTGCTGAGGAATGTGGCCACCTTAACCAGCTGTGTGACAGAGGACACCAACCTGAGGAGTACATCAACACAACGGGCTCCGACTGACAACAAGAACATCGATGACAACGATTCAGCTAATACTCACAAAGGGGGTGATTTTTAGGAACAGTCACAAAATCTAAACCTGATGGAGAAACATTAAGTATAATACAGACTATGGCTGAGTGAAAAAAAATGTGTATATTTATATTTCACATATATTTTCCCCCAGTCATAATCTGTGAAGTAGGTGATGCGATAAGAGGAGAGTAAGCAGCAGGAAAGACTTCCTGTCTCCAACCTCCTCTGGCGCTATGTTGGCCAACTCACTGATAGTGATATAACTATTATGTAATACTGCAACATCTCATTGGGGGGAGGGCATTGGTTGGGGGGGGGGGGGGGGGGGTTGGTTACAACACAAATTACCTAGAATGTTGGATCAATTCAACAAAGTGGATTTAAAGTGGATCCCAGAGTACCATGTGATAGTTACATGCTACTGGGTCACAGTTATTACTTAATAGCAGGATGCTTGCGTACTCAAAACCAGAATGCTCATAAACCAGCATGCCGAAGGAAAATCCTTGAGAGCGCCAAAAATTACCATCGGAACCCCGGGAAGCCAATCACAATTATTTCAATGTGATTGAAGAATGTGACAACAAATCAGTGTTCAGAGGGAATCAATGAAAGACAACCTCCTCCACGAGGATTCACACACAACTGCAGCTCAAACTCATGGGTCTGACTGTGTGGATGGTAAAAACAGAATCAACCACAGTGCTATCAGGTAATAGAACAGAGCATCGTGGACCACCACTTTTTGGAGAATTAAAGGTGCAGTGTGTACGATTTTGGCCACTTTTTGTCACTTCTATATGTAGAGAAACGATTGATGAAGGATGTACTATTGTGTATTTTGCATTTTTATGAATGTATAATCACTGATGATATAATCACATGACTTTGATTTGACATGACCCTAAAATGAGCCCTTTAATGCATATTTACACCAGCAGCAGGTCCTCTCTATGGGTGTCACCATGTACTTACAGTAGCACAGGTTCTCCTGCACGCTCAGAAGGGTGAGGGTGAGGTGATGGATGCAACATGCAACTTCACCTCTAGATGTCATCAAATCTTACACACTGCACCTTTAATGGAAAATACTGAAGAAATCTATCTGCAGTAAATACACCAGATTGTCTGCAACGCTCTGCAACACATATGACTGATGACAAAAAAGGCAAGTTTCCACTCACTCCACCTCTGATTGGTCCATCTAGGCTCCAAAGGTTGTGCATGAGCTGAGCCCCCACAGTGCAAACCATCAAACCCCGGAAACCCAATTACAGCTTGTATACTTAAAGATTATGTAACAACATATGGCTCACATTTCACATTCAGCCGACAGTAATATGCAAGTTGCATCAGATAAGAGCCAACATGCTCAGGACGTGTTGTAAAAAGTCTCCCTCTGTACACAGTGATATACGAAGTGTAACACACTATAAACTGAGGGGCTGTCAGTGTATATCTGTGTTGCTCATAAATCTTCTGTAAAGAATGTAAAGACAGGACTTTCTCAAAAACTGGAAACTGACCCGCAGAACTCAAATTGTTCCATTTTTATCTGGCACACGATTCATGTGTTCGTGTCGAGGAACACGTGAATGTCGCATGGCACACCTGGATAAAGTCCACTGAACAACTCCAGCTTTGTTAGGTCTCGGCCTGTTGTTTTTTCTCCTTCTTCCTTCCCATTATAGATGATATCAAATTTAGTACAGCAATGCTTTGTTTGGAACCTGCGTGGAGGAATGTGATGTGTCTGGCCTCGGAGGTTTACTTTCCTGCATGACCCAGACAGAGGTAAACTCTGAGGGTATCTAGCAGCGGGGCTATTTGGCGGAGGTGAGCGTGAAGACAAAATCTGATGTGGGTCTTATCTGTGCAGACACCTGCAGAGGAGAAAGGCATCCTGCTAAACAAACTACATCTGATGTTTGTCTCTGGGCGATTGCAATGTCAAAGAGTTTAACATTTAAAAAAAAAAGTGAAAAATGGCAAAAGCATGTTTGCAAAATCAGGTTTGCACACAAAATTATTTCAGTGATTATTGCCCTGCATTGTATGAATGGTAGTTTAATTGCCATTGAATGAGCCCTTTACGTCAAATCAGGAGCAGGTCCCCCTTATGGAGGCCGCCATGTTGCAGCACTGTGTTTAGACTACTACAATCTGTCAGTGTTAACAAAGTGTAGTGAAAAATAAAAAATTCACAGAGGTATTTAAACATGAATGAAAACAGCATTAAAGGTGCAGTGTGTAAGATTTCTGTCTTTTTTGTCACTTCTTGAAAACATTACAAAACACTTACATACTGACATTTTCATACATTTCTATCACCTAATGGTTTTACTTTTTCCCCATTATCCTTAAATTAGCCCATGAAAGTATATTTACATAAGGAGCGGGTCGCCATGTTTTTAAAAGTGGACATACTAAACATCTTTTGAGTTTTAATGACAACTGAAGTCGACCATAGGTTCTCCTGCATATTCAGAAGGGTGAGGGTGAGGTGATGGATAAAACATGCAACTTCACCTCTTGATGTCACCAAATCTTACACACTGCACCTTTAACCACAAGATATTGCTAAATTGTAAACTCCATATCTTGACCATCTACAGGTGAGAATGAGTGCATGTGTTTGCGATGTGTTCTGCAAAGATGAATTACCAGGGCTGGATGGGGAGGTGGGGGGGTGTTCGACTGCTTGTGTATGTGCCGTGAGAGAGGCCGACTCACTTGTTGACAAAGCAAACAAGTGAAAGCAACGCGCCTCATTCGTTGGGCGAGACGGCGCTGTTGGATGTGGGCCGCCCGTCCTCTCCCTGCCCCCTCTCCCTCCCGACCCGGAGGCGTTGTGCGGTAGCGATGTTGATGGAGGCGCCGCACATGTCGAGCCGGGGAGCAGGGCCAGGTGCTGATTTGGGTACATCGAGCTTGGCTGCGAGTACCAACACCTGTGTTGATGGGATGGATCTCACGTGACGCGATACCGGCACGCTGCTACGCCACCCACCATGTCATGTGCACGACACAATATTTAGCTCCACATAACACCACCTACACATTCCTGACATGCAAATACATTAGCGGACTTCAGGTGTATTCAAATCAAACGCAGTCATGCGATGATTTCTCTGCTGTCTGCACTATGACTGCACCTTTTTTTTAATTTTCTTTTTTTTTTGTTTTTAATGATGCTTAGTATTATCTAAATGTTGCAGCACCCTGATTGGAGAAGAATCCATACGTCCACAAAACACACTTCCTGGGACCATTTACTCTTAAAGGTGCAATGTGTACGATTTGGTGACATCTAGAGGTGAAGTTGTATCCACCCTTCTCAGCATGCAGGAGAGCCAATGGTAGACCTCAGTCCTCATCAAAACTCAAAAAATGTTTAGTGCGTCCACTCTGGGCTACTGTAAAAACATGGTGGCCCCCGTAGAGAGGACCTGCTCCTCATGTAAATATACATTCATGGGCTCATTTAAGGGTGATGGAAAATAATAATACATTTAGGTGATTATAAATTCATGGAAATGTTTCTACCTTGCCTGTTTGTGTATTTCATGGCAGGATTACGTAAAAAAAAAAACGACTGAGTACATTCCTCACCATTTGGCAGGATGGGACATCAGGCAAGTAAGAACACATTCAGGTTTGGCATGGATTTGGACTTCAGTTGTTAAACATTGCAGCACAAGGTGCGTTTTGGTCCTCTCAACAATTTCCCACACGATAATTTAGTGATCTTAAAGGTGCAGTGTGTAAGATTCGGTGAGCTCTAGAGGTGAAGATGCACGTTGTATCCAACACCTCACCCATGACCTTCTGAACATGCAGGAGAACCTTCAGTTGTCAGTAAGACTAAAAAGATTTTTAGTGCGTCAACTTTACTACTGTAAAAACATGGTGGCCCCCATGGAGAGGAACCCCCCCGATGACCTAGAGGATTGTCTTAAAGACATTCAGACATGGATGACGCAGAACTTTTTACTTCTCAACACAGAAAAAACCGAGGTCATAGTCTCAGGGCCGAAACATCTAGGTGCGCCACTGGCTCATGAGACAATGACCCTAGATGGCAACAGCCAATACATTTGACCAATACATCAAACAAATATCTAGAACAGCTGTAGAACGCTGTTCACCTGCGCAATATTAAGAAAATTAGAAAAATCTTGTCTTGACAAGACTCAGAAAAATGAATCCACGCCTTTCTAACTTCTGGGCTGGATTATTGTAACTCTTTATTGTCAGGATGTTCCAGTAGATCACTTAGAAGCCTCCAGCTGGTCCAGAATGCTGCAGCTCGCATACCGATTGGAACCAAAAGACGAGACCATATAACTCCCGGCTTCCTTACACTGGCTCCCAGTCAAAAGTAGAATTGAATTTAAAATCCTACATCTCACCTACAAGGCCCTGAAAATCAAGCCCTGTCTTCACGTGCCTTAACATTGAGCGAGACAATGGCCTTGGCTGTAGGACAAACAAAACAAAACAGAAATCTATCGAGCATGTGATATTGCACAACAACAGAGGAAACACAATTTGTTTAAATAATGAAGTTAACAGGGCATCAAAGCAATGTGGAAGTAGGAAGTCATTTGTGTTCAATAGCATGACCACACTGTTATTTCAGCAGAAACATGGTCTCTGCTGTACAACACAGGGAACGTTCAATCAGAGAAAAACAGTCCGTTTCCTCAACAACCCCTCAAAACACGGCAGCGACTCGCCATCCAGGCCCGACCCCGCAATCAAAACTAATCGCTCCGCACTTATCGGTGGAATGTAGACGACGAGACTACTTAAAATATCCCGGTTTGTTTTGAAACTTGATCAAAAATTCTATTCTGGTCTGAGAAAAGAATGAGAGTACGTGATGTTAGAGGGAGGAGGCGGGACAGACAGACTGACAGAGAGAGAGAGAGAGAGAGAGAGAGAGAGAGAGAGAGAGAGAGAGAGAGAGAGAGAGAGAGAGAGAGAGAGAGAGAGAGAGAGAAGTATGCTGCAAAGTGACTCCTACAAAGACTTTCTATCAGATCGTTTAATCCCGTGTGGAATGCTGGGGAGGGAAATCTCTTCTCCACTGTACCCTGGGATGAAAGGAGAGAGGCAGAGTTGGTGCGTGTCCAGAGCTCGAATGTTTGCCACGCTCATCCTCCCCTGACAAGATGTGAGCTGTCACCATGGCAACTAAGTGATCTCTAGGTCAGGGGGAAGTTACCTTTGCACGCTGCGTTATCGTGGGACTGACAGAGGAACCACACACATGGACGTTTCGAGGGAGCTTCAGGGCATTTCGCTTTTTGCTCCCGAGCTTTGCCTTAACGGCCAAATCCAACAGAAGCATGAACAATGAAAAATAAAGATATGGCCTCACTATGTTTGCATATTATTGCACGGAAACAATAATTCAGGACTTTCACATTGTCTCACTGCACTTTCACCAGGCAAATGATATTTAGGTCAACATGGGTTCACATGACTTGCCACACTATAAAATTCCATTTAAGAACGGATCTGACTTGGACAGATGGACCAAATGCATAACTAGAGCTGAACATGACTGTCCTCTGCAATGGCACACATACACACATTGAAGGTGCAGTGTGTACGATTTGGAGACATCTAGTGGTGAAGTTGCATGTTGTATCCATCACCTCACCCTCACCCTTCTGATCATGCAGGAGAACCAATGGTAGACTTCAGTTGTCATTAAAACTCAAAAGATGTTTCCCACTTTTACTACTGTAAAAACATGGCGGCCCCCGTAGAGAAGACCCACTCCTCATGTAACTATACATTCACGGGCACATTTAAGGGTCGTGAAAAAAAACAAAAAACATTTAGGTGAATATAAATGAATGAACATGTCAGTATGTAATTGTTTTGTGATCTTTTTTTAAAAGTTACAAAAAAGATGGAAATCTTACACACTGTGCCTTTAATATCTTTTCAGAAGTTAACAACAATACAAACCTATTTTTGTGAGACCGCAGCAGATGATAATTTAAGATTGAAATTTATGGGTGAGATTAAGCTCTAAATCAGTTTTCCAGCGGTATTTCTAAAGACTGAGGAGAGGGAAAGTATGTGTCACATGGTCATGAATATCTGATAACAAAGGAAAAAATAATCTCATGGCAAAAACTGAAGGCAAACTATTGTTCCCTAATGCCTGGCTGCAACATAGTTATAAAATCTGACTCCTCCACATGAACAGATCAGACACTGAGGGAAAACTACCATATTTGCGCTTCTGCAAATGAAAACATCTGATATGAGTGCAGACCAAGGGGCAACCTCCTGTGCAGACGGATGAAGCCCAATGGGAAGTGAAAAAAAGTGCAGTTCATGGGGTGGCCACTGGGGGCTGACTCCAAAAGGGAGCAAATCCCCATAGACTCCCATGTTAAAATGATGAACTTCAGATGTGAATGAAATATGTTCAAAGTCTGGTACAAAATTTGGTTTTGGTCTCAGTCACTCACATGTTTTCCTGTGACAACTATATGGGGGGTGGGGCATATTTAGGGGCATGGTCTCTTGGCTGACAGCTGGGCCAACCTGGCCCATGGTGTTGTGGTGCAACGGCACCATGGGCCCACCCACAGCTCTATGTGTGTGTTTCCGCCTCTTTGCCCATTTATAAATGAACCGGGAACCAAGAGAAGTTAGGATTCGGCAAGATGGCGACAAGGGACTCGCCCACAATATGCATCAAATGAACTCTGCAGAAACCAACGGGTGACATCGCGGATGCTACGTCCATCTTTATGTAGTCTGTGGTGCAGACGAAGATGTGAGTCAAGCTTCCACCCGAACTTATTCGAAGCCGCTATAGTCATCCACTTCTCCTAGTTGCCAGTCTGAATTCCTACACTCCACTTGGTGACTTATTGCAGGAGGTTGCACAACCAAATGACGTGATCATCGCTCGTCAGTCAGTCCTCAAGAGATAAAGCCCATGTGAAAAAAACATGGTGGAAATAAGGCATTTCAGCTTGTTTCATACATTGTGGGCATGATGAGGGCCAACAAGGTGCTAGACCCTGGAAAAACTAAGTGCGACAGCAGGCCGCAAACACTCAACAAGGGGCCGTGGTCAGCGGTCTGCTTGCTGCGTCAGCATACTAGAGGAAGTCTGAATTCCCATGGTAAATGTAATCCTCTTCATCGAGGCCCGGCTGAGAGAAAACACAAGACCTGGTAATCTGCTGCTTCGTATACTCTTAAGGAAGTTAAACACAAATACACACACACAAAACCTATCAAGCCCATCATCTCTTTAAGCTCAAACCTCACTGCTTTGAGACGTTGTTGAGACACAGACATGTTTCTGCATTTTTATTTGGACAGTGATTTGTATTCATTGTGGGTGTCTGCATCAACTAATCACTTCCCTTAAAGGTACAGTGTGTACGATTTCTGTCAGTTTTGTCACTTCTAAAAAATATTACAAAACAATTACATACTGAAATTTTCATGAATTCATAATCACCAATGTGTATTATATTTTTTCCCCATTACCCTTAAATGAGCCCACTGATGTATATTTACATGAGGAGCGGGTCCTCTCTATGGGGGCCGCCATGTTTTTACAGTAACCCCAGTGGACATACTAAGCATCTTTTGAGTTTTAATGACAACTGAAGTGTACCATAGGTTCTCCTTCATGCTCAGAAGAGTGAGGATGAGGTGATGGATACAACATGCAACTTTACCTATAGAGGTCACCAAATCTGACACACTGCACCTTTAACCATGACCAATTCAAACAAAGCACTAACCCTTAACCATTTGCACTTCACATCTTCCCACTGAACTTAATCAGGACCTCATAAATGATGCTTTTCCTGAGCTTTGGTCCCTGTGAGGTCTACTGGTCCTGACAAGGTCAGTGTTTGTGCAGTGGAAATGGTCCTGAGAGGTAAGAAAAAGGAGTACACACACACACACACACACACACACACACACACACACACACACATACACACACAGTTGAGTTGAGTTTCTGCTGAAAGTGATTAATCACACGCTGAGGAGGGTGCGGCCACTGATACTGGTAGGAAGAAGTTGTCGTGGTTGAGGGTCGACCACAGGCGGCATAGCTGTGGGGAGCCGAGGGATCTGCATGTAAAACACCGTCTCCTGAGAGCTTTGATTTCAGCCGGGTGTGTAGAGTTAGTGGATGGGCATGAGGGCTGCTCAGTGGCTTGGCAACCGGCGGCCTCAGATGTGCCGTCTGCTCAGAGGCGCGAGGAGATCAAACAGCAGGCATGCACTGAGGGGGAAACACCTCGTCGATCGCCAAGGGGAATTTCAGGCTGCGTGTGTGGGTTAATGGCAAGAATGAGGGTAAACATGTGCATTAGCAGAAATAGAAGGGAGTAAAAGCTTGAACTTACATGTGTGTGATAAATGTGGAGGCAGCGGCTTAAATCACAGGGTACTGATCTGTTCAATTAGAGAGAGGCAGCCACTTATCCCCCCCTGTCTTCAGGTCTTTTAAAGCAGATTAGACAAGCGCACGCACAAACACACTGAACGGAGACTGCCTCAGCACATCCTGAGGCCTCTGCAGACACATTCAAACCCTGATCTGATTAAACTTTTGGTAAAGCTGCAAAAAAATCAAGTCGCTATTTCCCCATCATTTCCAAAATAGAAAATTCACTTCCTGCCTTTTAAGTCTTGGTTTAAGTGCAGTGTGTAAGATTTGGTGTTCTCTCGTGTTGAAGTTGCACGTTGTATCCATCACCTCACCCTCCTGAACATGTGGGAGAGCCTATGGTCAACTTCAGTTGTCCTTAAAACTCAAAAGATGATTAGTACGTTCACTCTGGGCTACAGGAAAAACATGGCGGCCCCCATAGAGAGGACCCATTCCTCATGTGAATATACAGTAATGGGCGTATTTAAGGGTAATGGGAAAAAATAAAACGTTTAGGTGATTATACATTCAAAATATCAGTAATTGTTTTGTAACGTTTTTCGAAGTGACAAAAATGACCAAAATCGTACACACTGCACCTTAAAGAATGTAATATATTCTATGTGCAGACAAGCTTCCTCGCTTAAGCCCGTTATTTGGTCATGAAAAGCAACTACACCACAGACTGCATATAAAGATGGAGGGAGCGTCGTGATGTCATCCAAAGGTGTCTACAGAGTGCTTATGAGTCTTGTAGTGGGCGGTTCACTGGCACGCTCCCTCGTCGCCATCTTGCCGATGCCCAACTCCTCCTAGTTCCTGGCTCAGACAAAGCACACGCCCATACACAATTTCAGACCTCAGAAAAATAAAATATTAAATTGTGCAGTTGTCACTGGAAAAAATGTGACTGATTGAGACCAAAAACATACTTTGCAGAAGTTGAATCCACCTCTAAAGTCGGTCATTTTAACATGGGAGTCTATGGGGATGGACTCACTTTTGGAGCCAGCCTCAAGTGGCCACCCAGTGAACTGCAAGATTTGATTGGCCTCGCCCGTCAGCCTGGCAGGTTGCCACTTGATCGACACACAGGATGCATCATAACCTGAGGTAACAACTGATTTGTTTTCTATTTACATGATGGCTGAAGGTATTGCACAGACTGTGCTGAAGGACTCATGGGAAACCATTGGCTTTACTGCCTGATAGGTCAGAAATTGCAATAGCAAGTCACCACAACACGAGCTCATTCTGCTGTGAGAGGTGATCGGAGGTCACTACATGAGGAATACAAAACATAGAGATGACTAAGAACCGACCTGTCGACCCTGTACACATTTTCCTGGTGGCAAAGTAAGCAAAAGTGTATTTTGGACATGTCCATGCACACTTGCACAATGTGCTCTGGAGCATGCACTTATGTGGTTCAAAAAAGAAGCAGAAGTTTCATACAGTGAGTTAGCCCTCACCAAGGTGCAGCATTTTCTGTTTTTTAAAATTTCATATACCTCCTTTATCCCAGACAATAACCGATTCATGTGAAATCACCTCTTACTAACCCAGTGTTCACTCTTTGATTTCATTCCTCATGATTTGCGTTTCACCTCGCCGTCTCCTACGATTAGCCGGACTATCAGACTTGCAAAAAGTCACTTTGATCTTTTGCGATTACTGTGCTCGAGAGCGTAGAAGTGTGTGTGTGTGTGTGTGTGTGTCTGTGTGTGTGTGTGTGTGTTAATGGCTGTGTGTGTTATAATCAGGGCGGTTATGGTGTTTAAAGCATGGTTTCCAGTCAGACCAGTGAAATCTGGCAAAGCTCAGTGAATGCCACCGACTGCAGACAGAGACAAAATTACAACTCTGCACGCAATGCAACATGAGTCCCCTCCTTCCTATGTGGTGGGGGGAGTGTGTGCCTCTGTGCATGTATGTGTGAGTGACAGTGTGTATTATGGCGTGATGTTGAACAAACCCCTTTTCCACATCACTTTCACTGTGGCCGTCTGGCCGACTGGATATACTATGTTAGCTTGCCTGTCTCATAAATTTCGGGTTATGTAACTACATCCCTGTGGACCACTGTGTGCTTTTCCATGTGTCTACAGCAAATGATCATTCAGTAGTTGATGTACACAAATCACGCGTACAAATGCTGCCCTCAGACTCAGCGTATGAAGAAAATGTGGCGGGATGTCGTAACCGTGGAGATGCTGAGGTGAAACACTGAAGGAGAATAATTGCTGGGTACTTTCTTGGTTTGGGAGGCGCGACGCTGCTGCTTGTGGTGAAGCTTATTGTCATAAAGTGCTGTTTTTTTTATAGCTGTCCATTAATGATTCTGCAGACGATGCTCTGAAAGATATTTCTCTGCTTCAATGTGTCACAGGATAGCTAACCATGTTACATACTGTAGCATGTTGAAATATTCGCTGTCCTTGAAAAAACGACTACCATCTGCAATTCCAACCGCACGGTCGTCCCTTCTCTTCTGGACAATCTCAAAACCGAATTCGAAACTTTTGAATACGTACATGAATTGTGAAATCCGCAACTAAGCATTTATTTCTCCCAAAGCCTCCTTCTTATCAGATAATTTAGTCCAGACTTTGTAAAACTAATGTGACGCAACATCAGATATCTAACATAATAAAAGTGTTCCCTGAGGTTGGTTTTAAATGCAGATTCTTGGTCATCCAGGTCAGGGGATTTCAAAGGTGGAATGTCAGGGACAACCTTCAGAGACAACTCTGAAAAACATATTATACCCTACTCTTCCATATTTATGCACTTAGCAGATCCTAAGTGTCGCAGTATTCGTCTCCAGCTGGAGTTATGTCCCTCATGTCTACATTCATGCTCAAAGGAAATATCTGCCACTGAGGAGAGTGAAGGGAGAAAATCAAACGATGCTATTCCAGGTCAGACAAGAACGACACAACGACCTAAAAGATCATGTAGTTATCTTTGGTGCAATACAGATTCTTCATCTTTGCAAAACTCATTTCTAAGTATTTTAGTTCCATATGGCTATTGCAACATTTGTTTACCTGTTGTCAGTCAGCATTACTTTGAAAGTAGGAGGAATGCATCAAACCACAATGGTGTATTTAAAAAATCTGGATTGACTCATGTGTGATCTCCCCAGCCAAAGTTTGCATTAATGTGCTGCATTATCAACTGGCACAGTGCAGACTTTGTATCAGTGCAAGTGAAATACGATCCACGGCGGGAAACAATCAGCTAAAATCATAAAACAGGGTACCTCCAAAAATAATCGCGTCACACCGCAAACAACAAATGTTTCGTAAGAGGCTTCACGCACAGCTCGGAAAAGTGTATGCGCCGTTGTTTACTTGGGGTGTCTGAGTTCGTAGAGTGCTTGTCACAAGGTGGTCAGTCTGCTGGATTTATGTTTCTGAGCGTGTGAGGACGTGGTTGACATGACAACCCAATACCTTCACATGTGCTGAGGAGGCTGCTTGCATTGTGTGAGCACTCTATAGCTTTTAAAACCTCAGGGTCGTACTCTGTGAGGGTCTGCGTGTATTAGAGTGTGTCAACTTGTGTGTGTGTGTGTGTGTGTGTGCGCGTGTGTAGGACGCTACCCATGCACACGCACATACCCGGGCAAGTGTGTACTAGCACCGTGGCATCTGCTCCAAATTATTAGCAATGGCCTTTTCCCCCTGCTATGTGAAACAAGAGAGCTTTAATCAACAGTGGATGTTTGGGGAGATTTAATGACATTTTAGAAGCCAAAGGTATAATACTACTGGCTGGCCATGAGGGTGTTATGTAATGAGGAAGGAGGAGGAAGGAGGAAAAGAAAACCTAACACCTGTTTATAAAACAATACTTGCGTAAGTATGAAGGAATAAAGCAGTTCTATGAGATGTGACCTTGACTGAAACAAGAAAATACTAAGATTAAAGGCATGTGCCTTTTGATGAGGAGAAAACTGACGGCGTCTGAAGACGAAAACAAAGGTTCCCTAATCAGCAGCAATGCGGCCTCAAAGGTGCAATGTGTAAGATTTGGTGACCTTTAGAGGTGAAGTTGCATGTTCCATCTATTACCTCACCCTCACCCTTCTGAGCATGCGGGAGAACCTATGGTAGACTTCAGTTGCCACTGAAACTGTAAAAACATGGCGGCCCCTGTAGAGAGGACCCTCCTCCTTATGTAAATATACTTTACTGGGCTCATTTAAGGGTGATGGAGAAAAATTAAAACATTTAGATAATCATAAATTCATGACAATTTCAAAATGAAATTGTCTTGTAAAATCTTTTGGAAGTGACAAAAATGACCAAAATCGTACACACTGCACCTTAAATTCATGTGTTGTGAACGGGGAGAGGCATTGTCTACGGAGAAGTTTCATGAACACATCATTTTATTTCATAGTGAAAGTAATTTTTTGGAATAATGTAAAAGCACGTGCCTGTGTGTGTGTGTGTGTGTGTGTGTGTGTGTGTGTGTGTGTGTGTGTGTGTGTGTGTGTGTGTGTGTGTGTGTGTGTGTAGGAATGTCATTAACACTGTGATGAATGAGTGTGTATGTTTTCCAGGCCAGCACAGAGACAGATTTTTTTTGTGTGTGTATTTGGTGAAAAATGCAGTGTCTGTGTGCAGCCAGTGAAATGTACGTGTGTACATATGCATGTATGAGCTGCTCAGGTACAGCACTTTTCATCACTCCACAATTCCTGAGGCCGGGCGTCACAGCGGCTGCAGACGTCGGGGCCATTCCACAGAGAAAGGTGCTCACAGTGTTTTCCTTTTTCTGATCGTGCAGCCGGAGCTGCAGGCACCGTGCGAGCTGCTCTCAGTACTGACAAAGACCTGGACTGTACAACGGTGATGTGACAGTGGACGTCTCATTTAAAGAGAGAGCAGCCATGCCATTGGATACATGAAACGCTCTGTCTTTGCACAGAGCAAGACCCAGTGAGTACTTTTAGGAGACCGCAGGGCCCTTATCTATCATAAATATGGTCACTCTGCCACCTACAGGAAGAAGACTGCAGTGCAGAAAGTGAGATCCTCCCAGCACACTGATGGTGCAATGATAGCAGCTTGTCAAGAGCTAGGAAAATCACAAGTGTTCCCTTTGGAGCAGGGCTGCAGCTCTTTCCACAGTCTAAACAAAATGAAACTCATGTGTGTAACAGGTAAACCTTTATGAGAGCAGAGGATATTTCTCCTGATACCTATAAACACACTCTCTGCTCACACGGCTCCCCCTGCTGGTCAGAAGGAGAAGAGAATTTATGACAGTTCAGTGAGATGAGTTTACTTCACACAATGGGATTGCACTGCATTGATGGGGTTATTTCAGTTAACAATTGAACTCAATTTAAATCCATTTGCACAGACTCCATTGCTGCTATTATACAGCTATATACTTGAACTGTGTGGCACTGTAGTAAAACTCATTTACATCACTAATTACTACCAATATAATTCTCTTTTTGGGTAGTGCACTCCCATGCAACTGATTCTGTATTTCCCAACATAAGTGATGCCAAGTTTTTAGAGCTAGACTGTTTCTCTTCTCGTATTGGTTTTGAAGGTCAATGCATTACTTCATGATGTCATCATAATACCACACCCTCTATGATCATACTTGTATACGAGCCACAGTTTATGTCTACATGCACAGATATATATCGAAATATGCATGATTTGATTTTGAGACTTCATCAAAATCTGCAAGGTACAGTAAGTATGTAAGATTTGGTGACCTCCAGAGGTGAAGTTGCATGTTGTATCCATCACCTCACCCTCACCCTTCTGAGCATGAAGGAGAACCTATGGTCAACTTCAGTTGTCATTCAAACTGTTTAAAATGACAATGACATAAAAATGTTTAGTACGTCCACTAAATAAACATGGCGGCCTCCATAGAGAGGCCCTCTCTCCTCATGTAAATACACATTAATTGGCTCGTTTTAGAGTAATGGAAAATAAATTAAACATTTACGTGATTTCAAATTCATGAAAATGTTAGTAAATGTTTTGTAATATTTTTAGACGTGACAAAAATGACCAAAATCCTACACAGTGCACCTTTGAATAATCATAGGGTATACACAAGGGAACAAGGTTGTTTTCAACATAACCAGGAGATTTTTCCTCTATTTTCATAAATTGGAGGAATAAGCAAGAAGTTGTGTTTTTCAGATGACAATTTTGTTGGTATTGATCTGTACCTGTGATTGATCAGCTAAAACAATTTGTCGAGTAAGGAAACCCTGCCGCGTAATAATCCCATCCAGGAAAAGTGAATACAGTGATAAAACACTCCGCTGCCTGCACAGCAATGTTAACACAATAAAAATCACAATTAGTGTTGAACTGTTACTTCACATTGAAATCATCTGGTAGTTTAAGAGAAAAGTCCAGACACCAGACATCAGACATTGTGTAATCACTAAACAAGATGCGGAGACACCTGTTTCTGATGTCATCAGACCCAGAATGTTTACCAGTTTGTTGCCACTGATTGCAAACATGCATGTTACCAACAGTGCAGAGCTGTTGTCGACGTGGTGGTAACCGGTACCAGTTTCTCAAATAGTACGACTTTAACAGCGCGGGGTCATGAAGGCCAAAGAAAAGGGAGAGGTCAAACACAAGGTTAAATATGAGTAAACAAGAACTTCCTCCCCCAGGGTCAAATCTGCACCTGGGCTTCTCATTACTGCTCCGCTCAGAGTCTGCTCAGCACCAACACTGCACATGTGGCCCAGAGGAACCACAGCACTGCTGATCTCCAACACACACACACACACACACACACACACACACACACACACACACACACACACACACACACACACACACACACACACACACACACACACACACAGAGTTCTGGGAAAATATACTGGCTAATAGGGCTTCAATGGCCCGCCACCCCACTTCATGAGTAACCATAGTTGGATTGCCTTCAGTAAACGTGCTAACAAAACACTTCACGCAGATGCACACACACATGCACGAGGACACACACACACACACACACACACACACACGCATGACTTCGGAGGATATTATATCACCTTGCATCAATTTCCTGATGACCATTGTTACTACTTGCCAAACGCTAACACTGAAAGTAACTTAAACTCAACCATAAACATAATTTCACTTTAAAGGTGCAGTGTGTAAGATTTGGTGACATCATGTGGTGAAGTTGCATGCTGTATCCATCACCTCACCTCTCACATTTGAGCATGCAGGAGAACCTATGGTAGTCCTTTGTTGCCATTAAAGCTCAAAAGGATATTCAGTATCCACTCTGGGCCATTAAAAAAACATGGCAGCTCCCAAAGGGAGGACCAGCTCCTAATGTAAATATTCATTAAAGGCCTCTTTTTAGTGTAATGTAAAAAACAAGTTTCGTATTTAGGTTACTATACGTTTGTAAAAATTGTCTGTATAATTGTTCTGTAATTCAATTTCTACAGATGAAGGTGACCAAAAATGTACCAAAGTCCTACACACTGCACCTTTAAGCTTGAATGATTAATAAATGATGGTGACTTGCTTTTCCTATTAAGAACAATAGTCTCATACAGTAGAAGGAACATAGCGTCAATGTACCCACATTTCCTATTGCCAGTTAGTACTAACCTTAGACATCACTACCAACCTTAACTCAATCTAACTCTAATCATTTTGGAAATTCAATGACATTTTGTTACCTATAAATCGGATCAGCTTGACTTCTGGTGGAGTCAGTCAATCAGACATGGAGAGGAGCCACACCTTTTTATCTTCCACTCAATCTCGAAATATCTCTCTCACTCACAATCTCATACTTTTCATTTCTCATTTTTGCATTTGTGTATTGCTTTGTTTTCATGGATTAAAGAGTGTAACTACATTTTAGGATTGATTCCTAACTGTGGATGAGAGGATGATCAGATTGTTAAGCTGAGGCATCATTACTAAGGAACCTGCACAGAATGTGTCAAAAACTAAAGTAATTTCCACCTAAATGCAGGTAAAAAGATTATTGAGAGAGCAAGTGGTGAGAAGTGTATGAAAAAAAACTGCGTGTGTATGTGTGTGTGGGGGGGCAGCTCTTATTTTGACAGTTCCTGTGTCCTGCAGGAAAACGGCCTCTCTTCTGTTTGTTTTCCAAGGAGTAACATCTGCACATCTGTGGTGTTCTTAACCCAGCAACATGCTGGGTTAGAGTTACAAGCTGCACCGGAGCACAAGAATGCATAAACACATGTGCTCTGCTGAACACACACAGACGCACAAACACACACACACACACAAATGCAGGAATGGACTCTCAAACGAGAGGACGATGTTAATCCGAAGACGACGCACTGTATCTCCGCCCCTCCTTGTATTCACTGTAAATCTGGCATGATGTGAAATCCACGTTTTATCGTCTGATAGGTGGAAACTTCACGGAAAACTTCAAAGTGGGCCTGAGGAATGTAACCTAACGTCACAGCTGCAGGGACACCACTGTGTGTCTGTGATAGAAAGCTCTAGCTTGGTCGCATCTATCATTTCCTGGCTGTATTGGACGTTCGTGTTGCATTAGAGGTTACTGCACAAAAATAATCTCAGGCTCAAAAACAACTCTTCCATAGATTCTGTGTCAGCACTCACATGTTTCACTTGGCAGGACGAGCTGGTCTTTGACTCGGGGCTTGTTTCTCAAAAACAAGAGGGGTGTTCGACTGCCAAGTATTGATGATCGCTTAAATACTAAAGAAACGACAATTTCGGAGGAACTCTGAAGTTTAATATTACAAAACATTTACATATAATCACCTAAATGTTTGATTATTTCCCCCATTACCCTTAAATGAGCCCATTAATGTATGTTTACATCATTACCTCGCAATGGGGGCTGCCATGTTTTCACAGTAGCCCAGAGTGGACATACTAAACATTATTTGAGTTTCATGACAACTGAAGTCTACCATAGGTTCTCCTACATGCTCAGAGGGGTGAGGGTGATGTGATGGATACAACCTGCAACTCCACTCCTAAATGTCACAAAATGTTACACACTGCACCTTTAAAGCATCAAACATATTCAAAAAACAGATATTATGTTCACAGAAATGGATACGTTTTCTGCAACCAGTTTGGTTTTTATCCTACTTACAATGAATGCAGTTTTCAACATGGTCTCTAGGGGGCACTGTTACACTGCTCAATGAATCCTAAACCCTACCACACACTTTTTGACACACACACACACACACACACGCACACACACACACACACGCACGCACACACACACACACACACACACACACACACACACACACACACACACATCAGTCCCTACTCCCAAATACACTGCTGCCACAACTGAGTTGTTTTCTCTCGTTCTCCTGAGGGAGATCAGAGTCACTTTTTTTCCCTTTTTTTAAACTACACCCAGTCTCTCCATCTCAGATAATACAAAGAGGTTGTGGACCAGATGTGAGGCACTAACTCCAAATCTGCTAAAAACACAGTCACTTTCCCTCCTCCTCTGATCCTCGTGTGTTTTCCCGTTCATTTTTAACCTCACATTGTGACCGTACCGCTTTCGCCGTCTTTTGAAACTAATGACATGTTGCAAGGTGTGCCACAAAAACAGAAATTAAACTTGCTGCAGAAGAAAGCACAGATCATGTGTACATTTCAATTTCACGTGGTTAAAATGTGCCTGGCAGCGTAAGTCGAAAAGGAGGAAACAGCTGAGACAGATATGTTTGATTTAAACAGGAGAGGATTTCGGGTTAAGAGCAGTCATATCAATTTATCACAGCGAGTGTTTGACTTTGCTCTGTTCTTCGGCCGCCATTTCGGTGGAAGAGTGGTGAGCAGCGACACTGGAGCCTCCACCTCTTGGAGCCTCTCTCTTATCATCCTGTACTTTTCTTTCAATTTTCACAGGGCCAAATATTGGGCGTGAACGGACAGATGGATAAAGTACAGCGTTTTTTTCTCACCACAGCAGGGAGGTGCTCCGTCTCCTGCACCAATTGTGACCTGTCAATGGGTGATAATGGTGGAGAATAGAGGGCAACAGTGAGCCAGACATGCGCATGTCAACACAGGTTGACATGAGAGGGACACTGTGGCATGATGACAGATGAGTGAGATGGGGAGCACTGATCACGAAAGCAGTAAAAGAGTGGGAGGTGGTGTGGTGCGCTGTGCTGTCGCCATTTGAATGCCAAACATGTAATTCCAACAAGGTTTAGTGTTTACAAGTAGACCACATAGCAGCTCCGCTGCTAATTTATGAGCAACTGTTATAGAAAAGCGTGTTGATTTCAGTAAAAAAAAAAAAAATCACTGCATTTGATTGTGGATTTTAACTTTTAAACCAGAGATTTTATCCTGAGAATACGATCAAACATGATTATCTAGAGCAGAGGTGTCAAACTCATGTTCACCGAGGGCCGCATCGGCATCACGGCTGCTCTAAAGGGGCCGGTTTCAATTGTGGGACTAAATGTGACTACTACGCAGCATATTGTAAAATCACTGTCCTCATATTTGATTAACATTTATTAATCTCTTATTTATTTAAGTTACAAATATTGTACATGCATTTCCATACATGTTACACCGGTAAACACACTGAATATGTTGCTACACATAGAAAGTGTCATGTGTACTTCACTAGAGTTCATGTATGCTTTCGACTTATTTTTAGACAATCATATCCCATAAGCTCTCAGCCACAAGTTTGACACATGTGGTCTAGAGGAAGTTAAAGTCATAAACAGGATTCCGTAGAAACCCAAGAAGGTTAAATTCTTCTCCGTAATTCCATTTCAAACTGAGACTCTGCCCCCTAGTGTTCTACGTCTGGGAGAGCATTTGCTTTGGTGGATGGATGCACACACACAAACAAACATTGTTTTAATATTGTTCCAATCACACTGTTTATGGAAATGTAGTTTCATATAAACAACATATATGCGATGTTTAACAAGCATGAAGGTAGCATGAAGCATATAGGGAGCCATGGGAATAATAAGACCTCCAGCTCACATGGACACAAAGTATGTGTATTCATTTTTCTGCACAGTCCTCCTCGGTTTATCATACTGCTCTACCAAGAGACATAATTAAGACTTTGCTGTAAATTCACCAAGCAACATATGGTGGTACAGGATGCTGTGTTGTTCTATCACACTTGGGGGGACTGGAAGTCTATTCATAGTCGGATGTGTTGATTGAGTTAGTTACGCGGTACAAAAGTACTTTATGGTGAACTATCAATATCTGTATCGTGTTATTCTTCATGAAACAAAATGAAATATTTGCATGTAAAAGCGAGAAGCCTCCTCTGTGTAGCTGTCCTGAATTCAGAGAATGTAGAAAATCAGTATTTCAGACCCTCCGGATGATGTCTATTAAATCTGTCAATGACTAAGAATACTCCAAAGAAGTGAAGAGATGGATGTTAGAATATATCCAACACACAGTGATATGCATGCCACTTGATTTGTGAAACATGGCGGTCACGCTGCTCTGACACGCTTATAGCCTGACAGTAAATGTTCAGCCCTGCACACTGGGAAGGAGCATGATACTGTGATAATGTGCATGGAAACACCAACGGCTCTCAGCGTGGCCCGGCTGCTCTTAGCTGCTCCACACAAGCGGGGATGTGGATGAAGACCTGGGGGGGGGGGGGGGGGGGGGGGGGCGGCACGCCCGCCCCCCCCCCCCCCGGGGGGGGGGGGGGGGGGGGGGGGGGGGGGGGGGGGGGGGGGGGGGTCAGGCACAGCTCCAGGCCTGCCTCACTACCGGGGTCACGGCTGACGAACCAGGCGCTGCAATTCATGGCAGGACATCGCTTTCTCTGCCAAAGTTGGACACATTCACCAAGACACAAACACAGCGCAAACTACAGTGTATGAAAGTGCTGTATATTATCGTAACTGTCGCCAATGCTATTGTGATGTGGTGCTGCCGTGGGTTTCTCCAAAGAGGCTTTTGGAAATTCCAGACAACTGTGCCTTCAAATCAAGAGTATTAATATAATTCAATATTCGAGAGTATAGTGTGGTGCAGATCCAAAATGTGGTGAATGTGGATTCAGGTGTGGTTCCATTTGGGGGCTGTTGGCCCATTCTAAGTGCTGCTACAATAATTCAATGTGTATTGTGCAGGTTTTAGTGACATCTAAGGGTGAAGTTGCATGTTGTTCTTGGCTACTTTAAAAACACATACGATGCATAATTAATTCTCTATTAGTTTTACAATCACAGCGCCTCTAGTGCTGAAAACCCACCACAAGGAATATTTCCAAATATTAACTCATGAACTGGGAAAATTATGATGTCTTAATGTCTGCAGAACACAGACACATAAAAGAAAAAAAAAAGATTTACTAAATATTCACACAGCTACAGATTTCAGAACAGGTGGCTCTTTTGAGAATCACAGCTATACGGCAACAAACACACAACCCAAAACCTTGACTATAATACACAAGTTCAGTTCAAAAGCCATTTTGTGCCCCTGGCCCTTTTCAAAAATCTCCATTTTGAGTGTGCGGCAGAAGGTTTTCTGTAAACGTACACCTTCTGAATGAGTAAGCACTTCCTGTTTGAGTCAGAGTTGGGGTTCACAGAGGGGAGTGGGGGGGGGGGGGGGGGGGGGGGGGGGGTTCAGTGTTCCACACTGAAACAAACACACAGCTAAAATCTCTTAAACTGATCAAATTACAGAAAGGCTCCTCTACTCAGACTTTATTGCAGTATACATCAAATTAATAGCCAATTTTACCACGATGACTGAAACGCTTTGTCCCCATTAAATCAAACAATGTAAACAGAGAATTTTTGTTTGATCGAAGATAGAACAACATACAGGAGATGAAGAAAGATAAGGAGAAAACAATGTGAGGAGGAGGAGGAGGACAGGACTGTACATTTACGGGAGAGAGTGAAAAGTGTTTTCAAAGCATCGACCAGTGAGGACAGGAATGCTCCCACACCCAAAGATAAATGTCCGCTCGATGAAATGTGCACAGATGTAGTCATGTATTCTCTTCCTGAGGACATTGGGCATTTGCTGACTCTTTAACCTGACAGGTGCAGTGTGGAAGATTTGGTGACATCTAGAGGTGAAGTTGCATGTTGTAGCCATCACCTCACCCTTCCTGTCCGAGCATGCAGGAGAACCAATGGTGACCCTCAGGAGTCATTCAAGCTGGAAAGATGTTCAGTATGTGCACTCTGGGCCATTGTAAAAACATTAAAGGGTCATGTAAAAAGCAAGTCATACTTTTGTAGAAATAAATATTTTGTAATTCTTGAATTACAAATAGAAGTGACAAGAATTGACCAACATTTTACACACTGCACCTTTAACTATCTCAATGAAATCCCTAACCCAACATGTGGTCTAACAAACCGTCCCTTATTTGATTGTTTACCATCACTCTTAAAGGTGTACGATTTGGTGACATCTAGAGGTGAAGTTGCATATTGTAACCATCACCTCACCCTCACCCTTCTGAACATGCAGGAGAACCTATGGTAGACTTCAGTTGGCATTAAAACTCTAAGGATGTTTAGTGCGTCCACTCTACATTTTGCTCACTCTAAAAACATGGCGGACCCCGTAGAGAGGACCCACTCGTCACGTAAACATACAGGAATAGGCTCATTTAAGGGAAATGGGAAGAAAAAAAACAATCTTGGTGATTCTAAATTCATGAAAATGTCCGTATAAAATTATGTTGTAGTATTTTTAGAAGTGACAAAAATGAGCAAAATCTTATACACTGCACCTTTAAATACCAATTAGTGAACAGACTAAAAGTAAATGACCCAAGTACCTGCAGTATCTTTACGTCTTTACATCTTTATAATGTATAATATGCATATATGTATAATAAAGTGCACGCGTGCGCACACACACACACACACACACACACACACACACACACACACACACA
>JAFBJT010110456.1:82441-123361 GCA_016785325.1 Chascanopsetta lugubris
TTTACATGGGGGAGTCCTCTTATGTTTTTACAATAGACCTGATTGGACCTAAAAAAAAAACATAACTTGAGCTTTATTGACAACTGAAGTCGACCACAGGTTCTCCTGCAGGCCCACAGGGGTGAGGGTGAGGTGATCAACATGCAAATTCACATCTAGATGTCACCAAATGTTACACACTGCACCTTTAATTCACTTTCAGTCAGTCAGTGATTCACATTTGATTCACAAAACATTCAGGTTTCTACATCTGTGTGTGTGTGTGTGTGTGTGTGTGTGTGTATGTGTGAGAGAGAGAGAGAGAGAGAGAGAGAGAGAGAGAGAGAGAGAACAGGAAACGTCTGCGCTCCGAGCCACAAACTGTAGCCTCTTGTCTGCACATCTGGCTCCGCATCAGAGTGAGTGACTGAATATCATTGTGAAACAGTCACTCTGTTTCCACCAGGTGTTATATATTTTTTTTCTTTTTTGGAAAACCATGTGGGTGACGATGTTGATGTCAAAGCCCCGATATGTGACTCTCACACTGATTATCGGTGGCGCGCTGCCTCCACGCTATCGACAGGCCCCGGGGTCACCGCAGAAACCACCGGGCTTTCGGCTCGCATCATCGGCCCTGGAAATTTGACGAGCGTTTCTCATATTGCGCGTCTGGTTTTCGGTCAGCGGGGCCGAGCCGCGCCGCGTCTGAGGTGAAATAATGGCGTGACGACGTCTCTGACTCATCTCGCACCGACGACGAAACGACTGTACGCACGCAGCCTGACTTCACGCGTCTAACCGCCGCTGTCTCCAATTCGGTGCGATAGGGAAATGAAAGCAACGCGGGGAGTCATGTCTGAAGTCACTCGTTAACAGTAAGTGATGGAGACTCGCTCCGTGTCTGCTCAAGCGAGGACGAGCTGACCCCGATGCTGCTATCTGATGGTGTGTGTGTGTGTGTGTGTGTGTGTGTGTGTGTGTGTGTGTGTGTGTGTACCTGCTTCATGGTCGGCTCCTCTTCCGTTGGCTGCGATGTGTCACACTCTCCTCCGTCGGCTTCACACATGCAACGCACACAATGACAACAACACTTGTCAACACTTGCCAACACTTTAGCGCGATGACAAAGACCGCCCTGATTGTCATGTTGTGTGAATCTGAATTCAGGGAAACACATCGACAAAAGTCACCACTTCTGCATTTCAGGGAACATCCTGGGTTTTGCAAGTTTGAGCGAATGAAAGGTGCAGTAGGTCACTCGCTCAAATCGAGGTGGAATCAGGTCCGTTTCTAGCTGCATGGATGGGATGTAGAGTAATAGATTAAATCCACCTGGAAGTATGAGTGGATGTGATGGAGCACTCAGTGTTTACATTAGTTTACATCTCTCTCTCTCTCTCTCTCTCTCTCTCTCTCTCTCTCTCTCTCTCTCTCTCTCTCTCTCTCTCTTTCTCTCTCTCTCTGTAGAGGCAGCCATGATACTACAGTAGCCCAGAATGGACAAACTTAATACCTACTGAATTTTCAAACAAATAAAAGAGAGGTTTAATACATCGTGGCTCAAAAAAAAAAGAAAAGAAAAGAAAAAAAGCTGTATTTCATCTTAACAGCAACCACCTGCTCTAAACTTTTGAATATTTCATTCCACCAGATTTCACCAAATCTCACACTCGGGTCCTTTAAATTCAGGCTGCGTGTCACACATTGATATCGCTGCGTGTTATTGATATGATAGGTGATAATAATAGATCGTTTCCTCACTGATCTGGTGACCCTTACAAATCTGTATTGTCAAACAGATATAAAACCACAGTTTGCGAAACCACTTCCTGCTTGTGATCTGCGCTGCATCACACTCGAGTTATGTGCTTCTGACAAAGCATTGCTGATGTACTTCTGTTCCCGGCCACGACACAGACAAACACTACATGATATCAGTCAATATGACAAGCATTAGCCCTTAGGATGAAATGTTAATATCACACATTCCACAGACCCCCCCCCCCACACACACACACACACACACTCACGCACACACACTCACACACTCATACCAGTTGTGTGCAAAACCAATATACTTCTCTTCTGAGATCACTAGCTTCCTGTGCTGCGGCTTGTACCTTTAATTCTGCTTTCAGTTGCTCTGACTTCTCAGAGTCACGTGTGGAGAACACAAATGTTTTTTTCTCCTGAGGTGAATGATCACTTCATACATTCGTTAATGGAGATATTGAATAGTATTCATCCTGGTGTTTACAAATGACTGAGAGGAGGACTCATACAGAATGTATCTTCATTGTGCTGAGGCGTTATCTATGATCAAAAAGTGATCAAACCTGCATTAAATGACTTTAGCAAAAGCAAAGTTTATTCTATACATAGTGAATAAGCACGTTAATGATATGAGTGAGTATATTGAACATGCAGCTCAGTATAGAATCAATGTAGAATTCTCACCCATGTCTAGAAGTTGCCCTCTGCTCTCCGTCTCTCTGCTGTTAGTTCGGTGACGGTAAAAACTCAAGTGGCGTCACCTTCAGTTCCACATCTCGAAAAAGGAAGACATCTCCACAGGACAGTTTCATTGGTCGGCTGGTGGCACTGCAGCGAATAGACTCTGAGTAGAGACACTTAAAAAAAAAGAAATCTCCGTCTCTTATTGATGAAGTCTCAGAATATTTGTCTCACCTCCTCAGGAAACAGCAGACGTGTTTTCGTAGTTTCTCTGATCAGACAGATTATGAGGCCACACAGATGTTGGTCAGTCACATCGATGCTGTTGGTAAAATCACTGTTTTTGAACATTCTTACAGCAGAGAACAATGTGCATTTGAAAGAAGAAATACATTTTTCAGGTTATATCAAAAATCATTCAGTATATGTAAAGTAAAAACTTTTGGAATTAAATAGAAAATAATGAGAATACAAAGAGATGACAAAATCATTTCATATAAATGCCATATTCTATTTGGACGTATTATTTTGGGCTCAGTCACTGACTGTACGACTCAACTTACCGAAATTGCCGAATTAGAGGAAGTGAAAGAAACATTGAACAGATGCCCAGTTAGATGTCTCTAAATGACTCAATATAAATTCCCATATGTTGCTGTATTTTAGGAATTCATTCAAATGAAGGAACTAACTGTCTCAGTCATAACTGGTTGAGCTACATACAGCATATATTCATTGAAATGATACATCTGCTCATCCCCAGAGTTTGTTGTTCAATGGATGATGAACCAAAAGTGTGTTATTGAGGAGAAGTCACAAAACATCTTCTGAGAAGTCACACATGAAGTCACCACAATGAATCGGCATCTTCCTTCCTTTTATGTTGTTTTACTGAGCAATTAAGATCATGGAGACTGACCAATGAGATTATTTAAGTGAGGAAAGTATAGAAACTATTTCACCTCAATCTTTCACTCTGGACCTTTAAAATCAGACATGGCACAAACATAAAGACATCAAGCACGTAAATGTATAAGAAGGACTTTCAAAAGGCTGCGGATATTTCATATTTTCAGGAAGAGGCACAGCAGCACTTCTTTAAACCGGTTTCTGCCTCCCCTTGTCTGAAATATGGTGGTTACAAATATAGTAATGACAATAATGCAGAAGCAGCTTTTTCCACTAGAGTGGCAAGTATGTGAAAAAGCATATTCTAGTGTTCGCTCTGAGTCAGAGCAGCTCGACCGAAGATTTCATGTTCCTCAGCCACATGGCAGTGACCTTGGACAACGTCAGAGAAGAGGATGCAAACCATAACGAGTGACATGGAGACAGCGTACAGAGCGCCAGTGTGACGTCCGCCCACAGGTCCCCGCAGGTTGAGCTTGTCAAACGCTGGCCCAAAACGGACAAACTCAACCCTGTGGCATAAGCAAAGACGTGGACTGGACTAGGCAGATCAGTGGGATTAGCTCCAGTGGATCTTATGTGTGAATGTATAGCAGGCGCTCCCCTGCAGGACTACGCACCAGGGGGACTGTTAATGACAGCTGCAATGCTCAACTTCGCCTCTAGATGTCACTAAGGCTCACACAATGAACCTTTACGATGCAATCTACTGTATCATCAATGTATTTAAAGGTGCAGTGGGTGATATTTTGGTCATTTTTTCACCTCTAAAATCATTACAAAACAATTACATACTGAGATTTTCATGAATTTATAAGCATCTGAATGTTTTATTTTTTCCGTTCCCCTTAAATGAGCCCATTTATGCATATTTAAATGAGGGGGGGGTGCCCTGTCTACGGGGGCCACCATGTTTTGTTAGTAGTAAAAGTTGATATACTAAACATCTTTTTGAGTTTTAATGACAACTAAAGGCGACCACAGCTTCTCCTGCATGTTCAGAAGAGTGAGGGTGAGGTGATGGAAACAACATGCACCTTCTCCTCAAGATGTCACCAAATCTTACACACTGCACCTTTAAGACCCCAGATCTAATAGTATAACACCGCCGCGGCATTTCTGAGGTACATGCATCACATTGAGAGAAACAGTGTCACACGATTGAGGCTTGACTTGTGAATAATCCACGTTTCCTCCCCATGTTTTTCGACCTGTTTTAGAAGGGGATGTCCTATTCCTCCGTCTGCTGCGGATGGAGTGTGACATTTCAAAAAACATTAACATTTAAATGTCAAATTTACCAAATATCTACAGACCGGCCGGATTTCAGAGGAAGTTTTTTTTTCTTTTGTTTCACAGACATGAAACTTTTTTCAGAACTTGAACAAAACTCGAAACAAAACATTTCCTGCGTTAACAGACGTGCAAATGGCATGATGGGTGAACCAATAAGATATTCAGATCGCTGCACCATCCTAGATAATGGGGGACATAATGAGGGGAGATAAGAGAAATAACGGGACAATTGAAATTCCTTTTCAAAAACCTCAGGTGTGTGTTGGACCTGTTAGAACAGATTGAATGTTTATGTTGTACGTGAAATGGAACATGTTGTAATTTCATGTAACTGTTTTGTACACTTTGCAACAATGAGAGAAAAGATAACGTGAGGAAAATCCCCATCGATTCATCTCAGACTTTCACTGACATAAGCATGAGGCTGACAGAAAATATTGAGAGTAAAAAAAAAACTTTTCATGTGTAAAGTGAGTCACTTTCCAGGGAAACACTCAGCACATGGTTCAACGGGCACATCGCATTGCCGCCACAGTGTCGGACAACAAATGAACTCAATTCAATCTGCAGCTTTGTTGTGTTAGAGATAGAAAACACACAGATCTGAAGAGTGGGAGTTAATATTCTCAACTCAACACATTGTAGACGGTGTAGGTGTATGTAGAAATTCTGCTGAAACTGATTCATTTCCTGAGGCGCTAATATCAAACTATATCTAAGCAAAATATAAATTCTGATTCTAAATATACTGAGGCAGAATGTTTGAGTACAACTTGATGTGAGTAATAGTCAATAGAGAGAAAATTGATTGACCAAACATTTTTTATCTTCAAATAAATGGGAACTATAGGGAGAATTAGTGAAAATCTCTGTTTATCTTTCATTAAAAGGTCCAAAGGTGTGAAACTTAGGTGAAACACTTTTTGGAGACATGAATGCAAATTAATTAAATGGATGTCTTTATTATTCTAAAATCACCTTATATGAATTACCATTACCTCCAAGGAGCCTTTGTAAATGTCAACTCTTTGAAAAGTTTGTTGTTGAATATTTAGTGGAAGAATTAGTTGACAATTTACACCTGTGCATACACACTATTGCGACAGGGTGAGGATGGGGCAGTGTCCAAAATTCTCATCATTTAGAAATTCAAAAGTCTTTAAAATTGCAGACAGATGGTGACAGAAGTTGATGAGGTGAAAATATCTTGCAATCTTAAGTCTGAGCACATTGTTTTTAAACAATAAAAGGTAGAAAGTGAGTAATTTCATTTGTCGGACATGTCCTTTCTAATTCACTCAAGTGAAGGATGTGGGGAAAGGTTACATCTGATGTTTCGTGTGAAAATGAAACGTATACCTCGGGTAAATTCCCCCAGCACTCATCTAATTCCAGGAAACCAATTGTAGAGCGAACAAATGAACTCACAAACACACACACACTCACACACACACACACACAAACACACTAACCAACTGCTTACTGAGTTCTGGTTAAGACGTCTGAAAAGAATTTTTCTTTGTTATTTCAAGCTGGTTGTTTCTGCACCATGACTGACCTCTACGAAAAGACATGAGAAAACATATTGGTTCGTTTATTTTATTATGAAGAATGTCTGTGCATTATAATAGACTCTGGGAACACAATCATGAAAGATGTAACAGATAAATGATGCCCTTTTCTGTTCATGATCAATTCCATTTTCCTGTTGTTGTTGGACCTCAAAGCTTTAAAAGATAAAAATGGCGAACTTGACATTGCTGTCAGATGTTTAACTAAAATATCACTTGCCCTCATTATGGCACCGGAGTGACTTTGTCTTTGAGATGGTTTATGCCTACAAATTTCACATCATTGAGATCCAATCGAATGTGAACTAAATGCCTCTCTTCTCATCCCCTGACAAATTCCACAAGTTGAAATGATTTGGCCCATATGATGATGTGAAATGAAAACCAACCGTTACACATTAACAGTTAAAGGGAAATTAACCACTGATGCATTCCCCCACTAGAAGCAAACCACCTGGAGCACAGCAAACATCACTTTTTTTCAATTAATCACTTCAATCACAGTCAGATCAGCACTAGAAACAGAGTTTGAAATTCACACAGGATTTAAACTCAATTGCATAAAAAAAAAGAAAAAGAAAAAAAAAATAGAAAGATTCAGTCTGCTGGTAAAGAAAGGCAAAATCAAGGCAAAGGGTTAAAGTGTAGCTGGTACCTCCATCTTTGATTTATCTTCCTGAAATGTACAGGAGCATCTGCTACAAGTAACAACAAAATAATACCTGAAATAGAACTGAAGTCACTTTATACGGAATGTGGACTAGAAGTGCTAGGACTGTTCTCTACTGACTTAACGACTGAATGCGGGTGGATACTGCACTGCATCACATTTACAGGTTCATTATTAGGAGGAGGGGGGGGATTTGGTCTTCACAAATCCATTAATTAATCCATCAGCTGCATACAACATCAATAACTCTATGAAATTTCTTTCCCGATATGTGGAGAGATTTGAAAAGCCTCTGGCCTACGGTTACCGTCTGCTCATTGGTCCGTGATGTGGCGGCTCGTTGGCTCCATTTCAGCCTGATGGGCCGTGTGCGAGGGAGGAATCTGCTGCCTGTTGTTTTGCAGCAGAGGTCCTCTGAGGCTGCCAGTGCAATGATCTGTGTGGGTGGGGGCGGGGAACTTGGGGGCTGGAGGGGTGGTGGTGGTGGTGGTGGGGGCAGCAGCGGGCTAGATCACCTCCACGTAATTTGCTGGGAACATTCCAAAATGGCCGTCCGGGCCGTAGCCTCGCCACCAGCCCTCATCTATCATCTCGATCCCGGTGATCATGTCATCCGGATCGAATGAGATCTCTGTGTCGTCAGCTGAGGGGGGGGGGGACAGAGAACGTTGTCAACGTCAGTAAAATGGTATTTTGTTTGAACAGAGTGGGTCTATGGAGTTACACAGCGCCTCTGTGTGTGGCACATTTAAGGAAATCAATACGAAATAAGCAAATTGCTCTTTTACTCAAGTGACAAACGTCATTCTTACCAGCCTGGTAGTCGTACAAGGCTCTGGCACAGATGCCTCTGTCTGTGGTGTCCTCAGGAGTGGCCTCAGCAGAGTTAGTCTCCTCCACCTGGATGACGGATGAGGTCAGAACGTGTTAGAGCTCTAATTCACATGAGGGAGACTAACTGTCCTGCCAAAGTAAGAACAAATAAACACCTACCTGAGGAGGCTCCTCATAAGCCGTCTCCTGGACCTGGGAGCTGACAGCTGGTGCCTCCTCTGAAAAGAGATTAATGTCAGTGGGACAGTGTCTAAACTGGGCTGTCTATCTACCAGCAGGTGGCAGCAGCAGCTGATCCTCCCAGCACTGTTGCACTGGAGAGGGGGGGGGGGAAAACATTCTGTTCTTGTAAACAAAATGTGCATTTCTGAGAGAAGCAAGTGGGAGGACTGGAGAGCGGATGATGTTGTATGAAATGGGTCACACCTTTCGGCTGCTCCTGAGGTGGTTCCTCCTGCTCCTCATACTCACACCTGGACTGTCCATCATCCACATCAGGCTCTTATCACCCAAAACACAAGCACAGACATGCATGGAGACAGAGGAACACACACACAAGTCCACACAGGTGGGAAATTCACCACAAGTCTTCAACATGAGGGCATTTTACACGCAGGGCGGAACGAGGAAACCACAATAATCACACAAAGAACATCGAATGGATAATGTGACACGTGATGAAATTCACGATAATGAGGAAAATGACGATGATGACACCCAAGGATAACAATGGGGAAATGGGAGCGTCTGGTTAAGTATGACTCTGCCACCCAGTCTATGTATTTTCTTGAGTGTATGTCTGTGAGTGTGTGACCACCTGTGGCATGAACAGGAGAGGCGGAGCCTGCTGGCACAGGCGAAGCTTGGCGCGGAGGTGAGCTGGCTGGCTCAGATTCATACGCTTGCTTAGAAAGAAAAGGGCTTTGCAGACGCCCTGAGTAGAGACACACATGGAACCCCCGTAACATTCAGAACATGGGCGAGAGAGAGAGAGAGAGAGAGAGAGAAAGAGAGAGAGAGACACAGTAGAGCAGACAAGGTGAGCAGAAACAGAGACAACAAGATGGAGACACGCTGTCAAGTATGATTACGAGTCAACTCAACATTCGACAGTCAAATGGAAAGTCAAAGCTGCGGGATGGTGTTTGTACCTACTGATACCAGACAGGGAAGCTGAAGGTGATTTAAGACATGAACTTTAGGGAACCTTCTTTGGATGGGGCCGGGACCCTTTTGGGAGTTTCACACTTGTAGAACGCAGCAAGAGATCCTCCAGTCAGACACAACAACGATAACGTTTGAAGGACATCATCGAGGGCTCCTAACACCAAAGAGTCTGGGTGCTACACTGAAATGGACAATTGCTGTGTCCTAACTATATAAGCCAGCAAAATCGCCTACAATCAGTCCCATTCCCTGTCTAGTGTCTAGAACCTCTCCAGTTTGATGGGACCTGCCTTCTAAGCCCGAGGCATTTGTGTTCAATGTGTTTTTATTTGTTCTAAACTAAACATGCATCAATAATATCTTTAATACACCCATTTGCCCACAGTGCAAATGGTCCTCTGGAGAATCTCCTGCTTTGTTATCACATTGGTACTGGAGAATCGATTCCCCACGTCTACGATTATTCAGAGTTCAATTCATGTCTGAAATCAGCTTCAGAAAGCCTCGCAGAGATGCAGTACAGATTTGGACACTTCAAGCAGAAGAATTAAAAATCACAGGGTCACTGATTGTGTGGTGGTGATACCTGGCTGGGGGCTGGCAGGGGCAACTGTGGGAACCTCCGGCTCACTGGGAATGATTCCCCTCTCTCTCTGCTTGAACATCTCTCTGGGGTTCATAGCACGCTGAGAGATGAGAGAGGCTGCCTCCTGGGAGAAAAAAGGGAGAACAAATAATACGTACAATAAGTAACGGACGGCCACAGTGATTAAACGTGAGGTGGCGCAGAGATCTAACACCATGTGTGGCTTAGGGAGAAAGGAAACACAATTAAGAATAAGAAGAAAGGAGGAGATTAAAGGAGACGAACACATCGTCCAGAGAAAGGCAAGAAAAAGAAAAGTAGTTTAGCCAAAGAGAGATCACTTTCATGTAGGGGGGGGGGGGACTCACGTTGGCCTTCTCCACAGATTCACCTCGCCTCAGTGCTTTCTTTTGGGTTGTCTCTTTCCCCTCCTGCTCCTCCTGATGACGTTGATATCATTGTTGGCATTGGTCACACTTGCTAGCTTTCTGACCTGCATGTTTACCAGATGTGCCTGCTACTGCAGCTTAACTTAACGCGTAACCATAGATTATGTAATTCTAAATGTTCATGACTTTGAAATGACACACGTTCTCATTCCTTCACAATTGAAACCCAGATGTTATGTCAAACAAAGGGACAGTGAGACTCTCACCCAGCGTTGTTTCTCCATCTCTTTGCTATCTGCTTCCAACTTCTGCTGGTACTTCCTGTTCGATAAAAGGCAATTCAGAAAACAGAATTTGATCGATGATACTGGAACCGAGTCCCCATCACTGATACCATCCCCCTAAAAGTTACAACCTACTTTTGGTCATCGATTTGAGAGGCCCTCTCCTTGTCCTTTTTGTCCCTCACAGCTGTCTCCTTGGCCTCTCGGTCTTTCCTGTCCCTCTCCAGCGTCTGGCGCTCCTCGTCCGCCTTACGTCGCTCCTCCTGACGACGTTTCTCCTCTTCTTTCTAAAGACAAAGGGATCAATGTTCTGTTTCAAACGCTGAAAGGAAATGAGCAACAATAACTTGGTGGATCTGATACTATCATCCTTCCTGTGAGATCAGAAGTGGATATCACACTGATCATTTACATCAGTTCACACCTGAAATATAACCCTTCAGGGACAACTTAAATGTTTCACACAAAAAATGTAAATGCACCAAAGCAAGGTGTGAATTGACTGACTGTCTGTTGTTTGTTTGTGTGTGTGTGTGTGTGAGAGAGAGAGAGAGTTGTGAGATGCAACATACCACAGAGCAATATTGTTGTTTTTGCCATTTGAAGGTTATGAAACAGAAGTTATGAAACTGTGGTTAATTAGTTAAAACCAATATCCCTGGTTCAAAAAAATAAACGATGGAGGGCACATCTAAGTCCACCTCAGTGATCAGATACATGACATGTTCACTGCTGAACTTTAAGCTGAGCACTTGTGGTTGGATCACTCAGGACTGATGTTATTATGGCAGGTCTGAATTCGTGTATCTATGTGCAGCAGAGCAAAAACAACAAAGACAAAGTTACAAATCATCAGACATTTTGCACACTAAGTATTTTTGTACAGGACTTTAGCAGGACATTTTTGCAAATGGCAAATGTAAATCATGTGTGGTATAAAAACAAACTCTTGAGACCTTTGGAGAAGTTTTTGCATTAGTTGCATAAAACACACATTTAGGAAACGTCAGGTGCTCTCTGCATTTTCATTGAGGTGAAGTTCAAGTCAGCACTAGTTTAGTTCATCCACAGGGATCTTACCTCCGCCTGTGCCCAGAATGTGTCTTTGTTGGTCTTTCTGATTTCAGACATGGCATTAGTCTTTTGGTAAACTGAGCCCTGCAGGAAGGAGAGGTTTATTTAATAGCATAGTGTAAAAAACATCATTATTTTACATAACAAGAAAAAAATGCAGTGTTTCACAATTACAGGTATGTTCGACTGACTGAGACTTAGAATGGTGATTTCAATGCACAATGTTCAATGTTTACCCACTAGAACATTATGTTCCTTGTATGTTTGTTTGTTTAACTCTTACTCTACTCATGTAAAAGCCAGTATTTCCCTCTAACTTACAAAAACATGACACAATTCTTGTCTTAGGACTTACAGACACACCACATTACAAGTGTTATATATTGAAATGTTTTTTAATGGTAGAAACCCTGGCTGAATGTGAATGGAATGCCAAAAAATAGACAAAATAAATATATTGTAGACGTATCAGATTTCTCCATGTTGTGAGATTACAGAGCCTGGTTATGATTCAACCCGGTGCTTATCTTATCCATCTAACACAAGCAAACATGCATGTGCATACCACAGGACCCTGAGGACCACTGTCCTGGAAGCGGCTGGAAGCTTCTTTGTGGAAATTGTAGTTGGCTCCAGAGGCTTTGGCCACTTTCTCCATGATCACTTCAGGCTCCACATCCTCCTCTGCTCTGGCATTTATTGTGACATGGGCGCCCTAGAACACAGTAAGATTCAACTTCCTGTTACAACACTGGAAAACACCTGCTGTTGATATCTGGGCTCCTGCCTGCACCACCCAGTGGTTTGTTTACATGGTCCAACAGCTGGTATGATTAGCTTTTCACACTATAATAGAAGTTTTAAAAATACACACGTATTTAAACCAGACAAAACACACTAAAATCAGATTAGTTGATTTTGTATAATCAGGCAAACCAAGACACAAACAAATGCAAATCTAGCCAAGCAGTGTTACCTGAAGAAAGTTGGCCATGGAGCTGACATGATTTGCACATAATCCTTTCCTGGCATCTTTTACTCCTTCCCCAGTCTGCAACACAAAGAAGTGTTCTACGTGTTCTAAGATGGCCACAAGAGAGCAGGCGAACAAATGAACATGAAATCAGCAGCACTGACCCAATTGATGAGGACGTATTTAGGCAGACCAGAATTTGGATCCTGCACGCGGCAGAAAGCATACATGACTTTTCCACTGTTGAGCTCCTCAACCAGCTCCTCCAGTCCTCCATCTGACACATAAACATGGTGGAAAACTCTGATGGTTACTGTGGTCGGTTGTATAACTGCGCACATTTCTTCCCTCTTGCAAATGGCGGGGTGAGACAGCAGAGGCAAGAGGTCCTTTTGTGCTCATATTGCAGCCATTTGCTGACACATGACATTCCTCAATACCTCAGATAATAATGTGTCAGGATCATAAGAAACGTTTTGAGCAGCTACTCACCCCCTTTATCTGCCAGGCGGATGTCATTACTGTTGCCCTCATATGTGAACAAGGCCCTGGAGGAAACAATAAAATATCATCTTAGCTGGAATCATCAGCTGGAAGAGAGGGATTAGGAACTTTCCTCCAGTGGAAATATGAAACATCATGTCGTGATAATCCTAACAAGTGATGTTTTGTAAACGCATTTAAACCCATTTCACACAAGATACATTTACAGTTTAAGCCTGCATGCTGTTGTATAAACATCCTTGAGGTTTTCCTTATGTTTTTAAATCAGCCACGTCAGGGATCTTTGTAGGTTGTGTGCACCACAAAGGATTTCACTCACTTTCCTTCCAATCAAATGCTGGCAGCTCCAAGACAAGCTGGATTTTGTTTTGACATTTAAACCATTTCTTACATTTTCGTCACCATTTTATTCTAGTTATATTTATAATTCCATATATCTAACTATGTCCGATCCAAAGGAGAAGCTCAGTGTGTTTGTGAGTTTACAAAGTGTAATTGTTTTCATCAATACATGGCACAAACCATAAATCCTTTCACATCCATTTAAATGTAGCAAAAGAGCAACATACCTTTATTTATATTTATTCGAAAAATGCATTAATTTCAGACACGAAACAAGAAATACGTCAGAACACGTGATCAGGTTCTCAATCTGAGTGAAGACTGTCAGTCTCATCACAGATGAGACGAATGTGGAGCACGAGCTCCCTGGACAATATCAGCTGTGGATGAATGAGCCCAGGTCATTGTTAATCACTGCAGTCTTCATCACGGTGTGTTTAATTTCAACCTCAAGGCAAAGAGGAAGCCTCCACAGTTGACTTTCACAGATTAGTCACATCTAGACTATGATAAAGAACCAGGAAGTGGCTGAGCAAAGTGAAGGAACTTATAGCTGATTCGTCCCACTACAGGCAAGTGTATTACAAAACAGAATACATGCACGTAAAAGCAAAAATATGTGTTTATTCTGCAAATTGGTTAGTGCACCCAGCTAATGTTGACCAGTATTGCTAGCTCACTACACAACACAATTACTGAGCACAGGCAATGTGTAAATAAAGCTAATTGGTGGTTAGCGACAAGGCAAGTGTATTATACAAAAAGCTGTGAAATTATTGACAAAGTAACAGGTCACAGGTTAAGTAAAGCTCGTGTTGGGTTAACTTAACTACTTGTCCAACGGCTACAGCAGAGCTAGCCAGCACTGCAGCTAGGTTACACTGGCTGTTTCACTAAATGTCTAATAACAATGTGTCATCTGTAGACACAGTTTCTTACCAGTCGGTGCTGGATTTCTCATCTACCACCTCTTTAAACGCTGCTGTTAACGCGGGGCCATTTTTGCTGAGGTTGACTGCCATCGTTGTGTGCTGTGCTCAACAGCTAGCCAGCTAGCTATCCGGGATGCGCCCTTCCTACTGGGGGAGGAGGCGGTGTGACGACGATGCTGCTGACTAACTCTCAGCCAGGGAAGGCTTCATGTGAAACAACGGGACATTTCTGGTGAGCGGAGCTAGTTCAGGTGTTGGAATTATCTATGATTATGAACATGTGGAAATTGATCAATAGAATCGATATGCAACACATACTTAACTGGCCATTCTATTTTGTTGCAGGTACAGACTGTAGCCTTCTCCACAACAACGTCGTGGCGGAGGTGTGACGAATCAAGCGCACCCTCACCACCCCGTTAACAGGTATGTCTTTATCAGCAGCTACTTTGTAAAGCTCTCATTGAACACGGGTATGTATATTTATATGGCTCACGGTTATTAAAAATCAAGCGTGTTCATTTTGAACATGGTGGCGCCACATGCTGGCCTCTGTGGTGAAAACATTATCCAAGTGTAAATTAAAATTAAGAATCAATACTAGTAGGTGATTAAACACTCATGATAAAACATCAGCACATTAATTAATAAAACATTTTACATTGACATTCCTAGTGGCAAAATAAGTTAAATTATTTCACCTTAATGTAACACAGTGGATCTTAAAGCTGTTCTTAATTATCGCACTAATTGATTCTAAAACACTTTGCCCTGTTGCACTTCTCCTAACAATCAGGACTCACTACTAAATCCACATTATGTAATAATGACCTGGACAAAAATGACCTCAGACAAAGGTAAACAAGGATGAACTTTATTTATATCATGACAAGGTCAATAGTTAATCCTGTGAAGGCTATATGAGGACATGTAGACGCTCATGGTGGCAGTTCAAGCACACATATTCCAGAAATTTTTCTTTTTTTTTTTTTTAAAGATGCATGTCAGCGAATCCTGCATTCAGAGAAAGCCAGGCAGGATAAATTTCAACAACAAAAACCGAAGAGAAAATATTGGTTCCGTTCAAGCAGGTTGCCATGTCTGGTGAGGAAATGATTCACCTATAGTCGGAGGGATATACAGCCCTGATAGCAACTTTACAGTTTATGACTCTGTGTATTTACAAAAATGAGGGTTAAGGCTAAAATTTTTAGTTGGAGGTGTTAGGCAGATGAATTGTAACGAAATCCCTGATATCTTGCTAATGGCTGTGAGGAGGTTTCTCCAGAGTGCAAAGCATGCCAAGCTGCCTATAGAATCTCTACTGAGCACACTGGACAATGGAAGTTAACGCAGCATCTCCCAAGTGATGAAATGGAGCAGGCTGCATTCAGTCGGAACAGCTGGAAGATACCCTGCTTTTAAATAAATAAATAGCCAAATGAACTCATGACAATGCACACAAAGTTTGAACTAATACTATTACACGCAAGTTATTTTCAGTCGTGGTCTGGCAGACAGAGAAAGAAAGAAAGCGAGAAAAAAGTAACATAAATTAGAGGACAGCTTTTTAAAAATCTTTTAGTATATGCTGTATTTCAGGATGACCTGAAGTGACTTTTTTTTTTTCAATGGTAGTTAATAATGATAAAAATCTATCTTGTGTTAATTCTACAATCAGTTTCAACTAATTTCATGCTTTACTATGTTTTTAATTTTGGTGTGAACCCATTCAATAATGCCTTGATAGCAACATGAAAATATTCTCCTTTCCAACATCAAATAATTCCCTTTATATTGGCAGCATCAGCACATATGAGCAATGATTAAAACAAGAAAAGGAAACGAAAATCGCATTTGCTAACTACTTTATCCAACAGTCACAACAGGTTACATTAAAACTAATATGACACATCACAATCATGTTCAATGCTGCTGACATGAATGAAAACAAATAAAAGCCTACAACTAAAGCTTGCGAAGATACAATACAAAAGGTCACAAATGTATCATCGAGGCAAAACTGTTTTAGTGTGGATGATTAATCCCAAAGAAAAATGCTTTTGCAGACCCATCACGAATTTTTTAACAGAGGAAAAAAATGTAAAACTTTACATCACCTGATAATTAAAGTAGATAAAACTGTCGTGGCAAGTTACCGTATTTATTCATCAAAATAAACTTGACGCACAAAATACGTGGTTATGTAAAAATGTTGTTCTGCTCAAATTTCTCTTTTTGTGACTGAAACCAGCTGTAACCAAAGGCCATGTTGTATTTTAGACAAACAGTAGGATGTAAATGTTCCAACAGCATCAAGGAAAAGCTGTTCACATCCAAAGTGTTGTTCAAAAACTTAGAAGTACTGAAGAGAGGAAATTGAGAGGGACACTGAGGGAGGGAGAGAGCGAGAGCGAGAGAGCCTCTCTGCAACAAAATGACAAATCAGACCATCAGGGCCAATATGGTTTAACAAAAATACAGGAGAGCTGATCATCTGGCCTCTGAAAGAAGCATGGGCTGTTCAACCAGTTAATGTGGACCAGCACTATATTCATTTGACGCCTGCTGATATGGGCCCAGGTCATTCTTCTCACTATGGGTCACTGCATGTAAAGGCTGATGATTTGGTTTGATACCTGAGTAACGTTACTGAGGAGGAGGCACACAGCTGAGCCATATGCAATGTAAGAGTAGCTATGTGTTCAGAGCCACCTATGAAACAAGTGATACAACAGTAGTATTGTGTGCACTATGGACACCAGCCGTGGGTGGCTACCTATACAGGATATAAGGGCAATGATGCCGCGTGTGAGGAAAAACGGATGTTGACGTTTGCCCCGTGGGGCGACAGTGAGACGTGGGCCAGTGAGCTCTTCACAGAAACTCTCTGGAGTCTTAAAAACAACTTAACACTGCCGCCATTTCAAAGGAATTAGATGATAAAGAGACCAATCCTGCTTTCTGTCTTTCACATTGTTGCGGGGTAGAGACAGCATGTGCCAACATATCAGCTGCTGGTAATGGCACGGCACCATTTTGTGTTGGGAACATTCTGCCTCAATTGCACATACACCGCTTGGAGAATAATGACACTGAAAGGCCACTAAATACAAGGAGATACAGTAATAACAAAGACATCCAGTGGGGAACAAACAGTACCTCTAAGATGAAGGGAGAGCCACTCTCCAAAATCATTCAACCCCTCTGTTTTATGAGTAGAAGACATGATATGACTCTGTAGACAGTGACAACGATGCGTCTGAATAGCAACAAATAGGTGATGAGCACGAAAAGCAGGAGAAACAGTTTAAAGTCTGAGTGCGATGGCATGGATTGTGAAGATTGTTCCGGTATTCCATATGGGAGTGCTTTAAGGAGCCCATCAGGTCCTGCTCAGCAGATCCATACAAGTCATGAAGGACAGCACATGGTAGCAGCTCAGCACATGGAAAGCCAGGTGGCACTGTACCTCATTGTACCGCTTCCTTCTCCAAAATATGGGCTGTTCTCTAGTTTGTTTGCCTCAAGTTACAATTCAAATATTATTTGTTTTGTTCTTGTTTGTATTTTGATCTCGCCGGCATCTCTCACATTGCATACTTCTGTGTCCATTCTCTCGCTAGTTTGTTGTACCTGTGAGAGCACAAAGTTTGGAAGTTATGTTTCACAGGAACTTGGACCTATTTCTCCAAAAACAATTAAGATTAGTAATTCACACTCACTTTTCCCTGTCAGCCTTATACGTGTGGGCAATCTCTGGTACAAGCGGATCATCAGGGTTGGGATCACAAAGAAGAGAACAAATTGACAATAATACTGTGGAGAGAAGAATCAGAAAATGAGTGAAGATGACATCTGGACATTTCTTTCATGATCATGGCCTTGATATGTATAAGTCGCCTCCATTTCAGACAGTACTTCTCCTCAAACCAGTGCATCTGTGAGTTAGGCAAAGTAAGGCTAGGTAATATCAGCTGATATACAATTGCATCCAAATAATATAAAATGTAATGGAGATACATAACAAACAGTTCTCTGTCACATCATTTGATAGGCCTGTTAGCACAGGTTGTTATGATGGAACCAAAGCAAGAGAAGAAAAGCTTATGTCATGTCATCTTCTAACGCTTATCCAGTATTCTGGGTCGCAGGGTATTTCCATCAGTACGCATAGAGCCTTTTGGGGGGGGGGGTATCAGTGTCAGGGCCAATGGCACTGCAACAGGGCCTGCGTGGGATTCGAACCAGTGACCTAGTGGCTAGAGATATACGCTCAAGGACTACATTAACTACACAAGCCACCCATCATGGTGAACAACAGCTATGATGTCAGAAATTAAATGTGAGGATCGAAGAGTAGCTATTTATTTTTGTAAATGTGAAAGCGCTGGACAATTATTGTACCAGGATAGCCAAACAGCAGGGTCAGGGAGGTCAGCTGGACATGGACCTTCTGGACTTCTTTATAAGATCAAAATATATCAAAAAATTGGGTCAAATATTGAAATATGTGTATATTGACAATGAATTGTCCCAGTCTCTACCATGATATTATAGTAATGACAAAATGAACAGAGCCATTTTGAAAGAAAGGAAAGCCCAGATTGAGGAGAAAATAATTTCCACAATACCAACCTGCAAAGAAAGATTTAGTATTAACACCATGGATTGTTCTAAAAGTCTTAAAAGCATTTTAACCTGTCGCTTTGGATTGGGCTGATAACATTAATTATCTTCATTACAAGAGGCTATTCTATACACAACATTTGCAGCTGTTTCACCGATGACAACGTTATCATGGTAGTAAATCCTCTTTTATGATCTCTTACCTTTAGATACTGTAAGTGCCGGAGACCATTGCGATCTCAGTATATCCAGACAAATACTCCCATTGCTGTTTATATTAGGGTGGTAAATTTTTGTGGTGAATGCAACCTGCGACAGAATGGAGAAGAATTACATAATTTTTGCAGTGAAGCCAATTATCGGTCAAAGTCCAGTTTAATCAAGGTTGACCATGCCACATTGTAAGTGACACAGAGGTCAGACCCTTACTTACTTTGGGTGGTTTGAAGGGGTAATCTGTTGGGAAGTGGATGGTGAGGAAAAACACTCCGCTCTGATATGGGCTGTCACTCTGATGAAGTATAAATAGAAACAAGATAAGTTTTTCTACAGTCAATTCCTGCAAGATGATGCTGTCGCATAATTTAATTGAGGGGAGCTAAAGTGTGTCACTTACAGGACCCATTATTGTTGCCTGCCAATGAAACACTGAGGAGAAAGAGAGGAAAGGTTTATGATGCCTTCTAATGATTGCTCAGAGATACAAACTCTGGAAACACGTCGTACAACACTTTTTTCTCTAGTTTTTCAAATATATGCCAATGCTGCATTTTTCTAGCTACTTACAATCATCTCCAACTGGTCCAGCAGAGCACTGGGCAGGTGGGTCCCTCTGCAGGTCAGACAGCTCCTACAAAATATACAGTAATATAATAAATCAGCTTTGATATTACAGATCTTTGGAAAATGTGTGACAACAGCACATTAAGCAAAAATATTAAGATTCTGAAAGGTGGAACACACCATCTATTACTTAGGAATGTAAATATAGAGTGGAACATGCTGAAACCTCAAGAGCCTCATCCAATTAATGACATAACAGAAGAATATGAACACATTACCTTTAGAGTAATAGAATTTCTTGCTTTGGGACAGTGGTGATATGATCTATTATAGCTTAATAATAGATTGGCCTGTGATTATTAAATCTGAATTCAAGCCAAACTCTAACAGCCTTTTTAGAGGCAGCCATGTTTGTTTCCAAGCCCAAGACAAGGTAGCATGTATAGTGCATGTAGGATTTCACAAACACTTGCCCGAAAGAAACTGGCCCTCAAACGAGATCAACAGACTCAACAACAAATATAGAAAGCACCACAGCAAAAACCAATAAAGTAGTGCACTACATTTAGTTCATTACATCAGAGATTAATGTAAACACTACGACCAAATCCTATTACACACTAGCTACGAAATGGCAATGTGTACAGACAGCAAAGCCACAGATGGATTGAATTAAAAAAAAACATTAAGGCCATTATTTAACATCTCTTGAAGGCCTGTCTATTCCGTTATATAAATACACACCATGGCCTGCTCTAGTGCCCCATTTGCCTTTCCATATATGGCAACACTGACACCAGGGTTCAAATTTGGCAACCAGCAGGCAGCTGTCATTCAGCGATTAAACTCATCAGCAACACTAAGTGAACCGTTACAAGGATAAACGTAACCGAGGGGCAAACAATTCAATAACAAACCCTGTGCATGTCAAGGGAGTACCGATAGCACACACCACACTTTGCTTAAGCACTGTTAGCTTAGCATTACAACGAGAGGCGACTTGTTTAGTCATAGCAAGCCACTCTGGGTATTGATAAGGTGCTACGCTAGTCCTTAAAGTCAAAAATACACATTGCACGTAAACAAAATGCAGCTGTCAAAACAACGCGGGGAGGTTAAAGTGTTAGCCTGCGTTACTGTAGCAATGCACCAACAGGGCCACCAGCCGTTTGCTCGTCTTTTGTCTCTTATTTGAGAAAAAATAGCACAAAAACCAAGCACAGCACAGAGACGCTGCACAAACAGCAAAACACAACTGTCATATTCACAGCGGCTTCTACTCTTGAAACACAAAAACGTCCACGGAGGAAGGAACCTCGGAGAAATACACACTCACCTTCTGTATTCTTTTCAACGCCATTGCTTCAATGGCTATGCTAGCTACACCGTTAGTAAACGGCTAGCAACTCACACACAATTTGGCTTTTGTGGCCGAGTACTTCCAAATCTCGCCTCACGCACAGCCGAACAGTCACGTATGGTAAACAACGGATTTGATGGTTTTGATTTCTAGCCAAACGTATGCGATTCGAAGAGTGTTAAAGCTTGATCTCTATTCAGACTGATACAGAACTACCGAGGTATTTTGTCGCTCCTCTCATCTCTGCTTCTCTACAGCTGTCTGACCAGCAGACAGGTCGGCGAAATCTCGCGAGACTTCTTTGCAATGGAAGAAATATACATTCAGTATATATTTAAGTATGAATTATAATTGTCTTTTTACTGTTCACCCAACAAAAAGTTACATTACTCTAGTTATGTTGATTTGAGTTTATATAATAATAACACTATATATTGTATGGTTATTTTGTATGATAACCCAGGGCTTTATAGTTATATCATGGGTCACATTTAATTTGACGAACCACTTGAATTACTTTAATAACTTTGCAATGAAATTGCATACATTTCGAATTGTGTCTGCAAATAAAGTAGCAGTTATGTGTATTCTAATTTTAAGTATAATTATTACAGGAATTAAAGTAGTAAGTATTGACTATTTTTTCATTGTATTCATAAGTAATTTAACAAATATCATATTACACATTTTTGAATATGTATATATATTTCAAAAGCATTGTAGTTTTTGTAATAGTTCTTGACAGTCAATGTAAAATAGGCTGACCAATCTAAATTGGTTTTTACAAAATAGAATAAAATGATCTGAAATCACTTACAAATACTTGCCAGATAATCTCTCATCAGTGTAGCATCCAATCTACACCAACTGTTCTTCACATAATTCCATATGCTCATGTTTATATATATAAAAAAGCTAAAATTAGTACTGTGATCAAACATAATCTTTACACTGAATTCACAGCACTTACATTTAATAGGGAACAACAACTGAAATATCTTAAATATCTATATGGTACAACAGCTTCAATTCAACCCTTGTAACGTTAGCACAGCAAGTGAGGCCAGGTGTCCACAAGATGTCACTATTTGAAAGGAACACAAACACACACACATACATACACACACACACAAACACACACACACACACACACACACACACACACACACACACACACACACACACACACAGCTCTAACTTGAACAAGCCATGTGTCGACCTCAGACAACTTTTTTTTTCTTTCTTTATTGTTACCAAGGTTCACAATGTCATTCATCAAACTCCATCAGCTGATTCATTTAAATCATTGTTTTCAAATCACCCACTGAACACGACAATGGAGCAGCGAGTGCAATGAAGTCAAGCATGTGTATTATTTACACGTACACATGAATAAAGGAAAAAGACTATAGGATTGTGCATTCAATACCCGATCATTGTAAAGACATATTCATCTGAGTCAGCTGCGTGCTCCGGTTTCTGCAAAGCCTTGTCTGGCAGAGCCTCATGAGCTTCCCTTTATATATCTTAAACAAGGGTGAAAAAAGAGCTCTCATTATTTTAGTGGCTGCGTATGAATGGGCCGCAGTGTTCATTCTTCTTAAATGGCTGATTCAGTGTCAGGTTGAGGATCCTATCGTCAATGTGACACTGAGAGGGACCATTTTCCTTTGGAAAGCTGAAGATTCCTTCAGATAATATCTTATTGTTTGCTCATCTCTGTGCTCTCAATGACCTGCCTGTCCTCGGGGGCCTGCCTGTAATCAGATTCAGCCAGCAGCAGAGGTAGCAGTTTGGGTCGTGTGCAGCGGGGGCCTTGTGCTCCCAGTTTGTCTACTTGGAGAGGCCATTTATCTGCGTGAGGTTTTCAAGGCACAGTCAAGCCCACGCTATGTTGGCTCCAAGTCTTCGGCCCACAATCGGCCCAGTGTAGTGTCCTCTGATATCGCATGCATCACTGATAGAGGCCCTGCATGGTAAAGCCCTTGGTCGGTGGGTGCGCGCCACCTTGTTAAAGTCCAAAGCAATGAGCATGTAACGTCTTCCTTCCTTTAGGGAAACGGATCAGTGGCATGTATTGGGAAATTCCCTCAAGTTGGGTCTTTGGTTACAGGCCCGGTGCCCCAAGTTCCAAAGTGATGTATGAGGAGAGGTGTGAAAGTGTCAGAGCTGGGATGATATGGGTGGGGGCAGGGGCTTAGCTGGCGCGTCTCATGAGGATATAGCCCATAGTGCTGTTATTTGAAACCTTGGACTCAGCAGACAGTGATCCGTCTTTTTGGTCACATGAATCATCATCAGTGGACGCACATCATTGTAAAACAGAGAGCATTTCACTTGCTGCAGCAGTTATGCTAAAGCCACGCTCAGCTCTATTCCGCCGGACGGCACTTTTCCCATGGTTGCCATGACGCGGCGCATATGCTCTCTGTCGTTTTTCAAAATCAACTTTAATGGGTGCTGCTAAATGTCTGAATTATCCAATAAAAGAGCAGCAAATGACTGCAGAGCACAAGCCGGGCTCCTCATCCCCAGAGGTGTTCTACCTTCGGTCAGTGTATTCACTTTCTGAGGGCTCTGTTGTGCAACAAAGATCCATTGTTCACACATACTAAGAGATATTTGTTCACTCCTTGTATCAATTGTCTTGATTTGATTATACACTCAGGCAATATGTGCAAGCAGCGCTCATGTTTGCAGTGAAGTCAGCACTCTGCACAATCAAATACTTCTTCAGCTAAGCAACTGGAAAAGGGTCATTATGTGTGGAGCAATCAGCGTTTCATGGCTCATTTCCTTCGCTGTGATTTGATTTTGCTTGTCAGTGTTAAGGTGACCTTTGACCCTCAAAGAGACCCTGATTTATTTGTCAGATCTTCCTTTTGCTCTTCTGGCTGTATCACTCTGAGAGTTTTACAGCTTTAATCAATATGTAAAAGTCCATTATGAGGCCTTTTTTTTTTACCATTGTCTTGTGTTTGGAATGTTAAAACAAGCTGCTACGTTACAGTGGCTTATGAGGTTTACATCATAAAATCATTTAAACATTTACAGTTTCAAGAACCTGCTTATTAAATGGTGTTACATGCTCTAATTGTGGCCACGGAGAATGATCCAGCTTTTATTGGCCTAATTGCATAGCTGGTTTCATGATGTCTCATTTACACACAGAGCTCCCGGCACCATAGTAACACTTTGACTTTTAGTATGTGTTTTTATTCCATAAACCACATTTATTTACACTGACATTCTTTTGGACTTATTAAAGGTTTTCGACCTTTTATAAAAAAAAAAATGTTAAAAAAAACTACACTCATACCTCAAGTGTATATTTAACACACTTTTTCTCAGGTAATTGTTGAAAGTTACACATCAAAGGTCCAGTGTGTAAGATTTAGGTGAAATTATTGAGGAAATGAAATATAGAATAAAAAATGTTTTAATTTATGTATAATCACGTGAATGGTTTAGAATAATTGTCTGTGTTACTCCAGCATGAGCCATGTAGAGTAGCCATGAGCACACTGTACCTTTAATATTATTATTGCAATAAAATACTATAATAAAATCACCATGTAAGTGCTTATTATTAATTGCTTACTATAAAATACTGTATATACAGGTTAAATTTCCAAGTATACATATGCACAATAACTAATGTGTATGGCTTTGTATTTCAACCTATAGCACTGAACATTCTGATAGGTTCTCCACCTCAGATCATAATTTATTCCTAATCTGAACTGATACATAATCAACATTCATATGTAAATGCATTGAAGTTAGATGAAAGGCTCATTTTCATCAGCCGTCCCCTTGACAGGCACCCTGCGGTGATGGGGGGAAATATTGAAAAAACAATCATAAAACAACGAGATAAAAAAGTTAAAAGGCAAACTGCAAAGACTTCAAGTCGGAAATGCAATTCAGTGAATCCGATGTGAGAATATCTCCATGAAAATATAAAACATGCAAACTCACTCAAACAATTTCATCATTTCAACATATCACTGAAAGAGTGAGTTATGCGTTCCTCATTTCCAAAATGATGAATGTTATTTTTCCCTCCGATTATCAAAACGTGTTATCTCTCCGGTGAGAGCAGAGAGAAGGAGTTCAGATCCAGTCCCCTGAGTCTGTCACCTCTGATCCACCCTTATAAGATGTGCATCAAGTGAAGCACTCAACACACACACACACACACACACACACACACACACACACACACAAATCACACACAGTCATAAAGAAACCAGTAATCCGTCGGGGTTAAGCACTTAAAGGACCTGTCCCCGAGGCCCTCGGTGACTGTTGCGTTGCACCACACTTCTGGCACACTGATTGACAGCTCGGGAAACCGTTTTACAGTGCTGCTCTTGCAATGAGTAGCCCCCAGAGCCGAGGTAATAACCAGTCTGGAGTGTTGACTAATACATTTAGCGGTGACTCTCCACGATCAAATGTGTTCCAGCTGTTTGAGTTCTGATGACAAATTCAGCTTTTCCCAGTTTGCTGAGCTTCCTTGAGAGACAAAGGAAGGATTTCCTCTGACACAGACAGGCAGTGGCAGCACCAACAAATGGCCTGGTACTGTTATCAAATAGAAAGTCCCCCTAAATATAAACTCATCATCCCGGGCAGAAACGAAGGAGAAGGAGAAGGCGACATCTGACACATTGTTGTCAACAGGATGTCTCCTGGGATAAAGACCCCCCCCCCCCAAAAAAAAAAAAGTGCATCAGAAGTACCTTTTGTAGCATTGCCACAGTAGATTTGACTTTGAACACATGTACGCTCTCATGGGAGATTGAAATGGTCTGTGACAGTTGTTGTTGAGAAGCCGCCACCTGTTGTTTGACAGGCTTTTATAGTGTGCAGAGGTGTGCAGTGTCTGTGCCTGTGTGTGTGAAAGTAAGTGGCTGAGACATTGAGGGGGGGGTTGGGGTGTGTGTGTGTGTGTGTGTGTCTATGTGTGTGTGTGGGGTGGAGGGTGGGTGTGTGTGTCTGTCTGTCTGTGGGGGGGGGGGGGGGGGGGGGGGGGGGTCGTCCATCCTGCTGCACAATAAACAGTTTGTTTCCCAGGAGCACCCCTCATGTTCCTGTTGTTGGCTCCATCGCCGCTCACTGGGAAACGTCCTGGTCTCTATTGTGCGGGAGGTCGGGGGTCACAGGATGCTCCTAAAGGCCCAAAAGGGGAGGTAAGAGGTTGGATAGTGAGGCAAGATAAAGAGGCCACCCCCCCAACCTCTCCTGCGCACATGCACCCCTTCAAAAACAAAACATTAAAATTGCCTCTTTTCCTCCGTCTTCTCTCGCATGCACGTCGCCCTTCGCTCCGGCGTTTATCAAGAGTCTCAGGAAATGGAATCAGAACAATGCACAGACTTTTTCTTATTGAACATCCTGATTGCCTTCAGTACACATGTGTAGAGCTCTGTTCCCTGCGTGCGTTCTTTGCATATCTTAAGCGGATGCTGCGAGCGTTCCCATGCAAAATTGGGAAATTCAATCTAAGCGGCGAACACAGGGTGAGGCCGGTCATTAAAGAATAACTCCTCCGTGGAAAAAAAAAAAAAAAAGGAAGGCTTGTATTGTGTGATTCTCAGCGCACACCAGCGCGATGCTGGAACCACAGGAGCTGAGGGGCAGACACACACCTCTGACTGCAGTGGCCTTTTCAAACCGGAGAGCGCACAAACAGCCACGTAAAGGCCATTTTTGCAGGACAATTAAATATATCGGCCCAGAGCAGCAGACGTTTATGATGGTTAAACAGAAAGACCATGCTTTCATAATGGAAACTTGTTGCACCCCTCCAGAGGCCACTGCAGACTGACAGCAGCGGCCGAGGTGTATATCAGTTTAACTTCTTGTGTCTGAGTGGAACAGCATCCACACAATATTTCCTGTGAAGATTATTCAGATGGTCTCTTTGAGAAATCGCCCCATTCTTTTTATTATACTTGAGCTGTGCGAACCTGTCCATGTCTGAGCCTGTGTGTTGGAATAATGGGATGAGTAGACATGCTATTCTCCCGACAGTCACAGGGACACTCATTTATCTCTTTTATGGAGCAAAGCTAAACTGCACACTATTCCAGATGTTTGCTGTGCTGCATTTTATCAGCTGTTTACTAATGGGTTGGATCTTCCACCTTACTGATTGATGTTATTTCCAGCCATGTACTTGTCAGACGTCATGAACAGTTATTCTCTACGCACTGACACATAGCACAGGACTTCGCATATATAGAAATGTTTCCAATGTTCCCACATGACTGAGGTTACTCCAACGCCATGACTTTGGAAGTGGCAGTTGTGCTGGTTTGCTTTATTGGACTATGTTTGGTTTGTTGTGGTTCTACTTTGTGCCATAGCATGTTGCAGCATTTCACAGAAAACTGAAATCAGAATTGAAACACAACGGCACTCAAGTAAACTGTTACAACAGTGTGATGCACCAAGTTGTACATCAAGTAAAACTCAAAAGTACATGCAGTATTGAGTATACGTTTATAAGTATTAATCAGCCATTTAATTGCAAGGAATACTTCTAGTTTTGACCTATTTTCACCTTTACAATCATAATAATGATGTAATAATAATAATAATAACAATGCTAATAATGATGCTGATGCTGCTGCTGCTGATGACAACAACAGCAACAACAACTGCAACAATGATAATGCTAATAATAATAACAATTAATTGTTATTATGTCATAAGCCGGAAATATGTTTGCACTTTAACTGTATAACGTTTTCATTTGAAGGACTATATTCACCTCTGTTATTGCAGGGGATGGACTTGGGCCTCTAAATCAGTGCAACATAACATAACAGCGTTCGATCAGAAAGGTCTTCATGTTAAATTGCGCGGCCGCATGATTGCACGCTTCCATTGTTCTCCGCCTTGTTGTCGTACACTTGTAGAGCCTTGTGTAAGACGAGCCTTTAAAACGAGGTAACACGAGAGACAATAGGCACAACACATGGCCATCCTCACTTTCCAACCACAGGCATTTACGCATATAATGCTCATAGTGTTAGTTACATGTCATGTATCCTCCCAGAGGCCTGACCCTCACCTCGTCCTGCCCCGTCATATCAGGTTAGGAGCTGCGCCGGAGCGGGGACGTGACAGCTGGAAACGGTTTGAGTCACTCTGGATAGTTTGTTTTCAGACCACGCTGCAGGGAATGGATGAGAGACACGTGTAGCTTCGCCTTTGGCTTATGAGCCTTGTGGTGATAAAACTGTAACTGTGAATGATATCACTGTAAAGCATCTGCGCGGCTGCATACTTAGCCGGTTCTCTGTGTTCTCTCTCGCTCTCTCCCCGCGCGCGCGACGGGCTGATCGGAGCTGTCCAGGTATCCCAGCTATGTGTCACTGTCTGACTTAATTAGACGCGTCTGTGTTTTGAGCACTTTGACCTGTCGGGGGATTCATTTCCTGGCCCCCGTTGTGTTTCTAAGTCTGCAGTTGGGGTTCTGGGGTAATTTGCGTTCTCACTTCCCAATCCCTCTCAGATGGTGGGGTGCGTTTCCTCACTTTATGACCGAATAAATCTGATGGGTGCCAAATGGGGGGGGAAATGGGATTAAAATTCCCCCTTTCGCTGTCTTGAGGAGCCCAGCTGCTCTGCACTGTTTGTTTTCCACGGTGAGGTGCAGCTGCAGCGTGGAGCGTTATGGAGAGGTGGGCCAGAGCTGAAAACAGAGATGAATTATTTTTATTGGCACACGCCTCCTCCATTGGCTGAGTGATAATTGCGCTGTGTGAATCAGAAGGCAACAGAACAACAGTCTGGTCCAGATAATGTTATTGTGGTTAAACATGATGTACTTGAGTGGACTTACGCTACACACTGTATTCTTACAGTGGCCCCTCTTCTCACGGCTTCGTTCTCACCACATGACATAAACAGAGTTGGATGATAATGACTTGGACGGTAGTGAGACGCCGCCGTGGAGCAACATGTGGTGCCGCTGAGTTATGCTGCAATTATTTTAGAGATGTACAGCAGCTATTTCAACAGCCATGGATGATTGGCGTCCACACAGTGAGGAATGAGCTGCAGAGAGAGAGAGAGAGAGAGAGAGAGAGAGCAGTTTCAGTGCACCTTGGAATAGTACAGGAAGAAATGTGGTGCAGCAGGTAAGACATGTCTGTGTGAGCAGTGTAATCCAGGCAGTGGCACAGTTCACGTAATTCTCACTAAATGCCTACCAAATGCAAATGGGCAGCAGATTCACCCTCTCTCTCTCTCTCTCTCCCCCTCTCTCTCTCTCTCTCTCTCACTCTCTGACAACAATCTGTCTGAAACCACTCCGACCTCAGAGCAAAGTTTACTGAGGAAGAGTGAGAGCTGTTCTTCTTCATTGGCTTTTTTCTTAATTATCCATCCCATCTTCTATCATTTACTACCCCTCCCCACCTCTCTCTCTCCCTCTCTCTTTCTCTCTCTCTCTCTCCTCCTCCAGTATCATCTCAATTTTCACTTGTTAAGAGTTCTACGTGTGTCTGATCAGCATGACCGCAGCACATTATTTTTAATAACAGTAAAACACTGCACCTATTTTACCTCCTGCACTCACAGAAGCATGGAAACGCATCTGCCATTTCTGCACATAGTATTTACTACTTTAAGGTTTATGCAGCTGGACTAGTACCAGAAGTAGTAGTAGGAGTCGTTTTTGATCGTAGTAGTAGTAGTGGAATAGAATATAAATACTTCAATAATTGTGTATCGGGAAATTATTACTGTTGCTTACTATTTCTATTCTTTGTTCTGAATGACCAGCATCGAACAGTTTTTATGAGCATTTTAAGATTTACATCCTCTTTGTGGAGGCCCCCATTTTTCTGACAGTGTAGCCCGGCCTCCTAAATCCTGCACAGCAGCACCTTTAACCCTTTCAAATGCTCATATCTGTCATATTATTTGTACTCTGATGCAACTGTTGGCCATGTTTGCCTCCTGTCTCCTTATCAGCAGCTGGACAAAATCCAGTAAAAGTGTATAGACTCTTTAAAGAGCAATATAACTGTAAAATAGACCTATGAAACGCTATACATACTGTTCTTCTCCACAGCAACCAGCAGCCTCTTGTGTCTGAGCACACACACACACACACACACACACACACACACACACACACACACACACACAGCAGCTGTACACATTCAACTATGAGGCAATCACCAGTGGAGACTTGTGCAGTAATTCTATGGAGGAAAATTCTGCAGAGCAACACATAAAGCTGATGGCTGACAGACTGCGTGCATGACTCTGACAGACTGTGTGCAGCACACTGTCATCATACATCCAGACAAAGTACAAAAAAAACCACTAAAATGGGAACTAATAATAAGAAACCCATGTGAAAAACAAAAGTCCTCGTGGACTGGGAATAACTGAATCTTCTCCTGTGGATTCGCTCTGGCAACAAACAAAAAAAAAACCATACGCAAGGACACTAAAAATATGCAAAAGACTTGTGGTGCAGTTTCCCAAGGCCAGAGAGGGGAAATAGACTGACAGTTTCTCCCTGACCCCTTTACTGCCCCCTTGTAACCTCCTAACAACCCCCACGGGGGATCCTGTCTCTATGTGTAAAACAGACAGTCAGAAAGCATCCTGGAAACTCTAGAGCCACGAAAACAAGAGGGCGCGAGGAAGTCCAATAAGCTTGTATGTAGAGGGCTCAGTCGGGAGATAATCTGGAGGCCACACAGACCAGGCGCCAAGCCCATGGAGCCTAAAAGCTCTGTGGCGCAGCCCAGCAGCGCCACCATTGTTGTCTTTGGAGAGTCAAGCAGATTCAGCCGGGCCAGTGGTGTGAAAGCCACCTCTCTTCTTGAGTGTCTGCTCCAGACCCTGTTGTTGACATATGGCGCAGGTGCAGCTGCATGGAGGAGAAGACCCTCCACACACACACACACACACACACACACACACACACACACACACACACACACACACACGCACTCGGCTAGAGTTTGGATGTCACAAGACCAGGGTTATATGGACAAAGACAAATCTACCATTTTCTTTAATATCTCAGCAACAATCAGCGAGGCACTGCTGCGTTAACACAGGGCCCACACAGATGAAAACAATGGCTGGATTCTTCTGGATGGAAGATGGCTATGGGAAATGGCAGGGATGCCAGCGCTGATAAGTGACTGAGGGGCTCAAGTTACTTCCAGCTGTCTGCAGCCGTGAATGCCTCAGCGGAACGTATGGTTCACGCATAATGCAAACCATTTCATTTGCGTAATGCTCATAAAACAAAACACACACACACACACACACACACACACACACACACACACACACACACACACACACACACACACACACACACACACACACACATGCACACACAATCCAACGAACATATTGAATGAAGCCAGCAGCCTCTCGCTCGGGCAGGGTTTACATCACAGGAGAGAATCCTCGGAGGAGCGGCGTCCTCAGCTGAGAAAACACAGACGGTTGTTGAGGACTGTGACCTTGTGAGCATTAATGTTGACTGGATCAATAAAAGCAGGCAGCAGCAGCAGCAGCAGCAGCAGCAGCAGCAGCAGCAGAACGCCTGGATGCAGCATCTGGAAAGAGTTGGACTGATGCTGTGGAGACAGGACTCAGTTGTAAAAAGGACCTGTTGGCATTGTTAGCTCTGTTTTCCCTTCAACCATAAAAGACAGACGTCCATATATACAGGGGAATAAAAAAAAGTATACTAGTCCTCTTGCCCAATTAAAATTACAAGTTAATATAAAATCAAGCCTGTAAAAGATTAATAGTATTTAATTAGATTTTGTTTTCTTTCTTTTTGTGCTGTACTTCGCTGAACACCAGACCCACGTTGCATTAGCATCACCTCAATAACCAGCGAGGGCCCCTTCCTGTCCATTTGGAGAATATAAGTACATTTTCAAGCTGCACTCCAAAAGGAGAGAGTGCTTTTGGCCGCCTTTGAAGTTCACAGAAATACTGCTCCTTAAAAGCATCCCGCGCCAAACAGAACAACATGAACATGTATTTCAGTCAAGAGGCCTGAGTGAGTACTTCCTAACAAGAATGTAAATCCTCACTGGAGGACTCGGACCTGTTTGATGTCTTTTGAGGCTCATAATGTTGCCTGGGCAGCACTGTGATATTGGGTCATCTCACAGAAACATGTCCAATCACAGCACATTTCCTTTGATTAATCTGGATTAATAATAATTTGATCATTTTATTTCAAAGATTTTATAATTCTTCTTTTCTTTCTTGCAGCACCGCCTCAGAGAGAGGACTCACAGAACATGACACAAGGAGATGGGCTGGACTTTGACTGTGCACCTGACTTGTAAAGGTACAGTGTGTAGAATTCAGTTATATTTAGCAATGCATTTTTGCAGCTAAATACACCTCAGCCTACCCTTTTTTTCACGCATGCCTGAAATTATGACAATTGCACAAAGGTGTGTAGTTTGTTCATTCTGGGCTACTTTTAAAAGCATCGTGGCCACTATAGGAGACGACCTACTCCTGTTAATATAAAAGGCTCTTTCTCGGCTACTTACAAATCCAGTGGTGGACAGTCAAGGCCTTCAGAGTCTTCTCTGCTGGCCCAAACACAATATTTATATTTCATTAATACGTTTAACCATTTACATATCTATTATTTTCATTTCATAGCCCCTCTCATGGTTGCACTACCTCCAATCCTGTGTTTCTATGTTGGGGCAACAGTGACTGAGGGGTTATAGAGGATCCATCCTCTGACCAGAGGGTGGGGGGTTCGATTCTCGCCTTGGGCAAGATACTGAACCCCACAGTGTCCCATGTACTCATAGATATAAAGTCCTGCAGATAGATGCACAGTATGAATGTTTGTGTGACTGGGTGAATATAAATTGTGCTGTAAAGCACATACATTTTAGTATATATGATGTATATACATACATATACATGGAAATGCTACACAAATGAAAACTCGTTATTTTCATTTCATTTCTATCAACGTAGATGGAAATAGTTTGAACTGATTCTTACACGCTGCACCTTTAATTTCCTTTCTCGGCACCGTTTAGTGTTGAAGTTTACAGATCAACCCCTGAAATGTAAATTTAACAAATCAGAGTGAGTCAGTTGTTCCACAAAGACATATTAGCAGGTTGCATTGCATCTTTGTCCCTTTCTGAAGAGCTGCAGCAGCCTGCTGGAAAGAGGACACCGCGCGAAGGCAACAGAACACTCCTGAGGAGGAGAAAGGCAGGAATCAAACTTTGCAGCCGTCTTTTATTTTCCCTTCTCTGCACAGTTTAGTGTTTCAGTTACACCCTGCAGGCTGTAAGAGCTGTCATCTAATCATATCCTGACAGTCTTAAATGCCACATACGCCCATACCAGGCTGGAAAGGGGACCTTTCTGTGGATTCAAACGGATATGAGGTTATTTTTGTGAGATCCATGATTGCGTGCGGCGCTCCCAACCATACTTAGTGTGATGACCGAGGAGGTGAGCTAACACGGCGCAGGGGTGGTGATGCAAACCGGACGAGTAGGGCCCGTCGTCATCTGAGGCGCGTCCGGCTCCCGACAAATCTTCTCTGTGTGATCCTGTGAATCTGTGGGTCTGTGTGATGTTTAAAGGTGCAGTAAACTGGAGTCTGCGTCGTGGAGGTTGCTGGTTGGTTGTAACGTACTGTTGCTGCAGCATCAACCGGCTCGATAGGCTGCCAACTCTCAGAACCACAAGCTCAGAAACAAGGACACACGTCTCACGCATGCACACACACACACACACACACACACACACACATTACAGTGACGTAATTTTCCAAGGAAAGTGCGATCCAAGTCACTTCACATACCAGCTGACCACAAGATGATAAAGGCAACTGAGCAAATCAGAGAACGCCCCATTTGTTTTCAGCTTTTACTTTGAATCGAACAAATTCCAAATGCATCTTTAAAGGTGCAGTGTGTATGATTTGGTGACATCAAGAGGTGAAGTCGTACGTTGTCCCCATCACCTCGCCCTCACCCTTCTCGTAACGGATATCATGTTCCTAAATATTCCCAATATTTTTCATCAAGACCCACAAGTAATGTATTGTAAAACTGCATGTCAAAAATGCTGCATGTTTAAAGACATGAAAAACATAGTCAGTCTTTCCCTGATCTGCGCCCTGCAGGATGGAATGGGTTCTTTCCAGACCCACACCACATCCTTCCAGCTCATTTTCATGGAAATCCATTTGGTCGTTTCAGTTCAGTCTTTCACAAGCAAACAACACCGACCAACAAACAAATGGACATGGGAGAAAACACAACCTCCTCGGCGGAGCTAATGAAGTATTTGATGTGAAAGAGCATCGGAGAAGTCGCGGAAGAGACCACATCTGTTACACTTCTTGCAAATTTGTCCGGAGCAAATTCTTTTCTCCGGGCTGGGATTCTGTCGAAATGTGAAATCCCCCAAATGGAGACGTTGTGGAGAGCTCTCTGGATTAATGAAGGGGCGCGGCGTGGGCACGCTTCAAAGGCCATCAAGTGATACCTAAATCTCCCCAAGTGAGATGGATGGAAGCAGCAGTAGCACATTGTGTGATCTGACATGTCCTCCGCACACTTTAACAAGTATTATTAGAGAGCTTGACGGGGAGGGTTCGGCCTGGCAAGACATGTCGGAGGCAGAGCGGCAGATCAGAGGGAAGACGAGGGAGCTGCGTTCACGCCTCGGAAACAGTGGGCCGAGGAACGTGATGAGGAGATGGGAATTACTGCTGAATTGAGCACCACTTTGATTGGAAAGTGATTGACCGATGGTTGGCGGAACATGAAAGGATGACCTTGAATTCTACAAAGCGAGTATAGATTGGCAAGTAGCATCTCTCTCTCTCTCTCTCTCCCTCCTCCCTCTCCTGCTTTCTTTCCTCCTCTCTCTCTTTCCATCAAACGCACATACACACACAGATGCATACACAATCACGCACACACACTTGGGTGTATTGACACACAGGAGTGCTCCATCTCTGCAGTTTTTTTTTCCCTCCCTCTTTAGCAAGAGGAGGAAAAAATGAACACACAGGCACGTACGACAAGCCAGAGTTGAGAGAGCAACTTCAAAGTAAGGCAGATGCAGGGACAGCATCCTCTGAATAAATTTTCTGGCCACCAGTCGATCTGCCCCCGGGCTAAGATTGTGGCTGTTCGCATCTCTCCTGACCCTCATCAGCTCCCAGTTAAAACCAATCCCGCTCTAACGAGGCCGTCATAGGGAGGAGGGAGGGATGGCAACGGTACTGTATGAAACAGGACGTACAATTTCTCCCTTACATGTCGCAGGTGTAAATATGTTGATTCCTTCCTTTTTTTTTCATTGATAGATATTTTCAAAATGTCAGTGTGCAGTTGGTCTCAATGAAGGGGTCAATATAGAATGGAATAGAAAAGAAAATGTATTCATTCCAATAGCAGAAATTGTGCAGAAAGAACAACAGGGACAGAGTAAGACCAACCATTGCTGATGATGATGATACTACTACTACTAATAATAGTGATAATATTAGTGATGATGGTCAATATGAATGATATACCCATAATGAAAATATATTTGAAGAGAACACTTTTCATATGGTTACAATGGGTTTTAATGTAAAACAGAAAAATCAAAACTATTAAAATTAAAGCTAATTGCAGATCATACTTTATTAGCACAGATACAGGGGGGAAAATTAAATATTGAACCAGACAAATAAATATAATAACATGTTTAACACAATCGCTTGGTATCAGTATTTAGTGAATATATGTGTATTTTTGTAATTGAGATTGTGATTTTGGGCGACTGTAAATACATGCATGTAGATATAAAGAGGCTGATTTTAAGGTCATACAATCAATAGGTGTTACACTATGGTGATTATACATTGTGAAATGCATCGCCATTATTATTCTACATCCCATTCCTGCCGATAGAATCTGAAACAAGACAGCGCATCCTTTACAAACTGGACCCTCACCCTGACAGTTTATTTTGCAGCAGCTCCTTCATGAGAGGCATCGTGCTGTTTTGCACGCTGACCTTATTTCTCACGCCAGGATCAAATCTTGTTTTTTTATTATTCACTTCCTCACACCAGTGTTACATCTGACTGTGCTGTTACAGCTGACTGCGAACAAGCCTCCCTCTACATGCCAGTGGTGCTTAATGGCACGCTGCTGAAACTTAGGCATGTGTGAGAAATGTCAGTGTTTAAGAGACGTTTCAGTTCAGCCACTGCCTCTGCATGTCGTTATCGTTTTTTCCATGTTGACTTGTTTTAATATTTGATCTCTCTATTAATCTTTTATGTGGCTATGCTGCATGAGCATAGAATTATTGTAATTGCACCTGCTGGGACATGCACGTTCTATTACTTGGATGACATGTGATAGGTTGAGTGTGTGTCTTTTGTGTTGCTTAATGTAGGGTGCGGAAAAATAGGAAGAAATTTGGAGGCAGTTGCATCATATATATAAAAAGAAGAAAAACAAGCAAACTTGTCTGTGCATCATTTGGAGGATCCACCATGTTACATGCTCTGCAAAGCAGAGCCCAGGAAAACAATGATGTGCAGCCCTGAGGGCAAATATTCACCTGTGTGTGTGTGTGTGTGTGTCTGTGTGTGTGTGTGTGTGCATGCACGTGGACACGTATATTCCTGTGTATAGCAAAAACACTCTATTCACTACCGTACATGCATGCCATAGAAAAAGCAGTATGCAACCACTGTACACAGTATATGTTGCTTTTAACAGAACACAAATACACAAAATGTTGCACACATACACACAAACACCTTGGAGGAGTGGGGATCTAATGAGGCCCATGGAGACACTGGTGCATTGTCAGTCAACCCTCAGCTCACTGACATGCAGTCGACAGCATCAGTGGCTTCTTTCCTCCTGCCTGTCGACTTGCATCAGAAGTTAAGAAAAGTCTGAGGTCCGGTGGATCCGGACGGAACAGACAGGATGTGGAAAGTAACTTTCCCCAAAGAATAAGAACTCGTCGGCAAACTTATCTGTGGTGCACCTCGGAAAAACTTTGTGACTCGCTGTCTGAGAGATTTCTTTTTTAATATGTTTAAAGACTTGCGGTGATTCAGATCTATGTGCCTGTTACTCCACAGAAAGGAATAAAAAAAAAAAGTTGCAACCACTTCCCTTGTTCTTCCAGGGCTGCTTGCAAAACCAGGCCTCCAATCCTGTTCCTCAAATCAATAATAGGGCCAGAGGCAGATAGAGAGAGAGAGAGAGAGAGAGAGAGAGAGAGAGAGAGAGAGAGGGAGAGAGCGGCAGCATGCTTGTACTGGGTGTTCAGAGGCGTGTTGCCTCACTCTCTCATGCCTGTAGTTGTGCCATAATAGGCCATGCTTATCCCAGGTGTTACTGAGCTTTATCTCTCCCAGTGTATTGTTTCGTGACATGCAGACATGCAATTTGAATGGCAGTGTGTAATTAGGACTTTCTCACTGGCCTGTCATTTTCACACAGACAGAGACAGTGTGGTCTCTGCTGGTGCTCGAGTTGAGCTGCAATACCAGCATGAGCCACCGATCACAGATATCAACTTTCATCCCACGTTTATATTTACGTAAAAACACAAATTAGGCCCATGTGGTATTTATGCATATGAATAATGGTACTTTCAGTATTTCTCTGAATGGCATACATGAAACGACGCGAGAATGCTGTATGTAGTACAGCCTCCGGGCCTGAGTGGCGCTGTAACGGGTTGCCACAGACATACACCAAGAACATGGGGCGTGCGCACCAAACTCTTACGTTGTACACAAACACAGGAAGAAGACGAGGTGTACTGTTAAGAAGAAGGAGAACAATCTGGTGATGATGGCGGCAAAGAATACGCAAGTGAGAAAGGAGATGTTCGTGTGGACTGACGACGAGGTAGAACTTCTGCTCCAGGACACATTGGACTACAAGTAAGCCGCCATTGTTGTTGTTATTGTGGAGGTGGAGGTGGGTTCGCGCATGCGGGTGAAGGGAGGTGTGAGAAATGCAGACGGATGTAATGCAATACCATCTCGAGATTTTGTTATGATAGGCATAGCACCTTCAGGGTTATAGCATGCACCTTTAATGTTGGTGTAAAAGGGGCGGGTCTACCACATTGAACCTATCACACCACAAACCAAATGATTAAACTAGCCTGGAAACTGGTACCATGTTGAGAGAGGATTTGGGCCGTTTAACAGATCTGTACATTTCATACATCCCATACTTTACTCCCAGACTAGATGCACACTAACCCCTGTGCGTTGTGTTGGTAACTGAGAGCAGACACACACTGCTGTGTTGTCTGTACGGAAGCATTTGATGCTGTTTGACTTGTGTGGGAGAAACTGTGCTGAATGCGCAGGGTGCATGAACCAGATTGGGCCGCATTGACTTTACACATGCAGGAGTAATCGGACTCCTGGTCACATTATCTGGGTGCATTACTACGACATGACAAAGTACATTTAGTACAGTTTCAGTCAGACTCGTTTTTTGTTGGACGAACTCAACGGCTCAATTTTCTCTCCTATAATTTCCACATAACAATTCATTATATTTGAAAATATCAACTCCACATTCAACATATAAGAAATACCTTTTAAAAGTACTTTACTGCTAATATTGAGTACTTTATTCAAAAGGACTAATGGGGGCACTTTCAGTTGGGGTCAGGGCCCCGGACCAACCCCTGGATATTATGATGATGATGATTGATTATTATGAGTAGTATTATTATTAGTAGTATTATAAGTAGTAGTATCATTATGATTACAGTATTTTCCTGGTTATTATATTCGAATTATTACAGTATTATTCTTATCGATAGTGGTGTTGATATGTTGTTTTATTATTTTAAAATTATTGTTATTGTAGTGGTAGTGTTTCTGTTGTCGATGTGAAAAGTATTATTAGTATTTTTGTTGTGAGATAATAATAATCCTCATCTTCATCATAGTTATTGTTCTCATCATCATAAGCATTATAATGATCATTGTTTTATTAGTATAATTGTCTACTTGATTATCATTATTGTTGTTAATAATAATCCTGATAAATAATGATCAAACCTGATGTAATAAGTTGTAACTGTGTGTGTGTGTGTGTGTGTGTGTGTGTGTGTGTGTGTGTGTGTGTGTGTGTGTGTGTCCATGTGTGTTGCGGTTGGTGTGTGTAGGGTTAAGAATGTGGCTAGTGTGTGTGTGTGTGTGTGTGTGTGTGTGTGTGTGTGTGTGTGTGCGTGCTGAATGAAGTGTCGGTTTTCAGCTGTGGCTCCGCCCCCTGGTCCGACGAGCTGCGCTTTTTCTTCCACTTGAACAACCACGTAGTTTTTCTATCAGGACGCATTCCCCGGCAGCGGTGAGGAGGGAAGGGGCGACCACCACCTTCATCTCAACACATTTCACACTTTCCCGTCACGGTCTCTCCGCGTCACCGTGTCCGTGTGATGCTCCTGCGTGTTTCACTTTAACCGCTTGTTGCAGGAAAACTTGTTGGAAGAAAACAGGCGAGTGAGCAGTGTCTCTCTCTCTTCTTCTTCTTCTTCTCCGGCCATTGTTTGGATATGAGGGGATGAAACCGGACGTGTTTCTTCTGTCTTGATCAGCGTGTTTGGACTTTTCCTTCTTTTTTTAAAATTCCCTCTCTCCTGGAGCCCGAGGAGAGAGACGGACACAGACAGTGAGAGAGATAGAGAGAGACATAGAGAGAGAGAGAGAGAGAGAGAGAGAGAGAGAGTGTCCGCCCTCGGCTCCTGAGCAGCAGCAACAACACGGGGCCACAAGTTGTCCACGGGCTGCGGAGGAGGAGAAACTTTGCCAAGTTTACGCAGCAGCGCATCCGGCCACCGACGCCAGATTATCCACCCATCCATATTTTTACACGATCTGTGGATTATACTCTTCTCGGCATGGAACCCACGAGGATGAGTGGATGAACACGGGCGGATCAATCATGAGCAGCTCCTTGTAGAGTTGGTGCGACGCGCTCCTGTTTGGAACCTCCCGACTAGTTTCGAGTTAAAGTGACTGCGCCTTTTCGCCCCCCCTCCTTTTATTCCGCATCTTCCGAACATCCGCAGCCGACATGCCACAGCTGAACGGAGGCGGCGGGGACGACCTGGGGGCCAACGATGAGATGATCTCGTTCAAAGACGAGGGGGAGCAGGAGGAGAAGATCTCCGAGAACGTGTCTGCAGAGAGGGACCTGGATGATGTCAAGTCCTCCTTGGTCAACGAGTCGGAGAATAACAGCAGCTCGTCGGACTCTGAGGTAAGACCCAACAACCAAACATCCTCCCTCCCGCACCCTCATCTATCTCTCCGTGCGTAATGTTCACGGCCGCGGCCCCACGCTGGCCCCCTGCAAAAGTTCCAATAGTGTGTCCCCCGTGTCTGTCAGCAGGCAGAGCGGCGGCCCCGGACCAGAGTCGACTCAGACACTTATGAGAAAACACGAGACTACTTCAGTGAAGGTATAAGACATGTGTTCAAATGCACCAAGTGGACATTATGTCACTTTGTTATAAAAAAAAACAAAAACAAAAAAAAACAACAACCTAAAACCAACTTTATTTAAAACTCTTTCATTGTGCCTTCACCCCTGCAGCACTGAGGAGGCAGCAAGATGGAGGCTTCTTTAAGAGCCCTCACTATCCAGGCTACCCGTTCCTCATGATCCCAGACCTCGCCAACCCGTACCTCTCCAATGGCTCCCTGTCCCCCGGTGCCCGAACAGTAAGTGTAGCTTTATTCCCTCTCTCCTTCTTTATCTCTCTTCTCTCTCTGTGTAAGTGTGTGTGTGTGTGTGTGTGTGTTTGTGTTTTACGCAACTAACTGATGTACTAACAGCAAAGTTTGTCCGTGCGTAAAAGTTCCTGTGCGCACTGACACACCGCCATATTCCCTCCGAGTGGCCTCTCAAGGAGTACTAACTACTTCTTTGTTCTTTTTTTTTGGACTGGGGGGAGGAGGAGGAGGAGGAGGGGGATGGTGGTAGTGGTAGAGAAGAGGGGGGGGGGGGGGGGGGGGGGGGGTATAAATTTCTCCCTGCCACCCATCAGCCCACCACCACCACCACCATGGGCCTGCAGCATTGGACAGGCTCTCACCGGGCTCAA
>JAFBJT010110457.1:0-10077 GCA_016785325.1 Chascanopsetta lugubris
CCCCCCCCCCCCCCCCCCCAATCCCCACTCCCACAGTCCCACAGTTTAACCCTTCAGCTTCCCTGGATCTCCACACAGCAACATGCAGGAGAGGGAGGGAAACATGACTTCAGCCATAGAAATGATTCTCCACATTTACAGTTTGCCATTATCGACAAAAGTATTTGTATTTAGATTTAGTCTCGATATTGATTGTAAAGCCCTTTGAGTGGTGTGTTAAAGGGCCGCTGTGCTAAATATAGGTTGATTCACTGATTTGTGGAAGAGTTGCTCAACAGTGGGCATCAACAGTTGAGAATGACTTTTTTCCAACTTCAAAATGATTGAAACTTTAAAGTCAACTTTAAAGGTGCAGTGGGTAAGATTCGGTGACCTCTAGAGGTGAAGTTGCGTGTTGTATCCATCACCTCACCCTCACCCTTCTGAACATGGTCGACTTCAGTCGTCGTTAAAACTTAAAAGAGGTTTAAGTACGTTCACTATTACGACTGTAAAAACATGGCTGCCCCCATAGAGAGGACGCACTCCTCACGCTAATGTACATTAATGGGCTCATTTAAGGGAAACTGAAAAGAAAAAAAACATTTAGATGATTATGAAAATGTCAATATTAAATTGTTTTGTTGCATTTTTTTTTACAAAAATGACCGAAATCTTATACACTACACCTTTGAACTTTACATTTTCAAATTTAACCTTGACGCCTAAACTTTTATTTTGAAATTCTTTGCACTTTATTGTTGTGATATCAAATATTCATCCCTGACCCTCCTCCCTTCCTCCTTGTTGACTCTCCTTCACCCTGTCTGCCGTATTATTTGAAATCCTGATTGTTGGGACAGCTGCTGGTTCCTCCATGTTTTACTAATAAGGGCCCTTGTCAACAGCGAGGGCCCTCGTTCTGCACAGAGCCAACAAAGGCCAGACGTTTGTCGAATGGCAGAAGTCAGGAATGTGAGACATGCAGCTGGTTCCTGTCTCTGGTCCCGGAGACCAGCTCAGGTCCAGAGCACAGGGAGTCTGAGGCGGATGGAGTCTGGCACATTAAGGTGTGAACTGGGGGATGGAGAGGTCAGACGGGTACGGAGGTCATCGAGTGCCATATTTAGACTTTTCTGTGTTCTGTCCATTTTTCATGTAAACATTGATAGTATAAATATTGGTAGTGTATAACATATATATATATATATATATATATATACATGTAGATGTGTAACATTTTGAGTGAAATATTTTTGGAACTATTCTCGTCTAATTACCGGAGTATCTCCCAACTTTGAACTTATTTTATCTAGCTTTGAACTTTCTGAGTCAAGATTGGCAATATTTTTGTCACCTACTCTTAAAGTTTTGTTTTATTTCATAATTTTGATCAAACGAATTCCTAGATTTTTTCCTTTTTTTGTATCCGTAATCGTCAAAATGTATTTTTGTATTCGTTTGATCCTTGTATTTATTCACTTTGCCTCCTCAAGCACGGACTGTGTCAAACGTGATTTTGATTTAGGTTTGGTTTTGTTTACAACTTAACATGTTTTTACAGTTCATTTGCACCATATTGAAAAACAATCGACCTACTTTCTTATACTTTGTGTTGTGGTGTCTCGAGTTAGACTCATCATTTTTGATGTAGAATCTCATAATGTGGATCTTTTATTAGCATTTTGCGTTTTTCATTTGACCACAAGTCTTTAACTTTCTTATGAAGTTTCTTTTTTTTTTCCTCTTTGGCAGAAATCTGCTTCCACATTGAGGCAAGCCTCGCTAATCAAAACAAAGCTCGGCCGTTGGGAGCTGGGGGTAAATGACTGCTGCCATAGCGCGGTGAGCGGAGGGGGGCGGGGCTAGCTCAGGAGCCGGTTGCATACGTTGAAAAACATCCAGTTGATTGGCCGCCATTCTTCTGGTGTAAACTGGCGGTGCAGAGCATGTGACCACAGAGGGCGGAGCGCCGCCGGCGGGCGGGTAGCGTGACCTTGCTCCTCGCCGCACCGCCCACCGAGCCCTGTGCATTACCACATCATCACGCTGACAGTTCGTCCTCGGCGGGATTTCATGTCACTCTATCGCTTTGCAAGGTGCCCGCTGCTTTTGTCATTATCACCCCATTCGCCTCGGCCGGCGCCCGAGTCCTTTGAAAGGTGTTTGTAGGTGTTTGCTGGAGTTGGCGCTCGGGTTCAGCGCGACGCGGCATAACGCTTTAAAAGTCCGCCCTGTCATATATCTCTCACCTTCACATCTGGGCTTTTGTGATCCTTTGAAGGCAACAGACGGGTCTTTGTTCGGCCCGGTCGTGCAAAAAGGCTTCCGATATTCGTCTGGGTTACGCCGTCTGTGCTCTGGGGTGTGAGCCGTGACACGCCGCTATCCCCCCCACCCCCCACCCCCTTCGCGTCGGACCACCCTCTGAGTCCGAAGCGTGGCCGCAAAGACATGACAGCAAAAAAAAAAGAAAAAAGAAACAATGTGAGGGAGACTCGGGTCCCTGACTTTTCGCCGTCCATGTGTTTGTCAACCCCAGAGGGGGCTGGGAGGGGGGGGGTGGGGGGGTGGGGGGGGGGGGGGGGGGGGGGGGGGTGAGGGGGGGGGGCCTGTGTGAGGGTCCGCTGCCGGACGCACAGACAGGAAACAGATCTCACACAGGATGTTCAACAACAATACAAACATCATACACGTCAATGAGTCAATGTTCACGTCCCTCTTTGTTTTCGTCCTGTTCGATCTCCGGGTTCATCACAGCTCGCCAGTGAAAAACTGAGCGCTCAGCCCCAGAGGGGGCTGGGGGGCGGGGGGTGGGGGGGTGGGGGGGGGCCTGTACCCGACGTGTTTGTTTAATACATCACGAGTCATGAAAAGGCCTCTCGAAAACGCCTTCAAGGTTCTTTGGTTTCCCCCCGCGGCGCTCGGTCTGGGCGTGCGATGACAGGATCTCGCCACAGAGAGGGTGGTCCGCCTTTCCCGTCGGGGGCCGAGCGTCAGTCTGGAGGGACGAGGGGTCGCAGAAGTGCTAATAATAGTGAAATCGGGCAGACGGAGACAAACGATTTACCGGAAAATGAGGCAAACGAGCGCCAGAAAGCTCATTACTCGCTACTTTCCCCCGGTTTGTTTACCAAATATTTGGACACATTTTCAGACGGGAGCCCAGAGCCCCCCGCGGGGGCCGGGCCGAGATCACAAAAAGATGTGAGCGCCGGATTCCCGGGCCTCCCAGGTTGACTCAAGGAGAAATGCAAATAAATAGAGCTATCTGTGTCTGCGTGGTCAGATAAGAGCCTGAGGCTGTTCGTACCTTGACAGCTTGACTCGCCTCCGTTTGCCCCGCCCCCCCTGCCCCCCCTGCCCCGAAGATAGACGACCTTGTAGCAGCACGCCGCTGTCTCAGGATGTCTCTTCCTGATCTTAAAGGGACAATATGTAGGATTTTTCAGATGACGACGTCCAATACAAGTTACAGTCGGGCTTTAACGTGCCAGAGGACGTCTTTTCTGTTGTCAGTGGTTAGTCTGCCCTCTAGTGGATTTTTTTTTGGTATTTTTGTTTTGTTTTTGTTTTCAATCGACACATCACATCCGCGGAACGTCCGATGCCACGAATGCTTTAGCAACGTTGACCAACAAGAGTAGCACTAAGGAGCTCATTGTCATCCAAGTAACCAAATATTCCTAGCTATGCTAACATGCTAATACGCTAGCGGCTACGAGGTCAGGCCAGGAATGGTGCAGGGATTCGCGCGGTCATTGGACCACGAAGAAGAAATTGGCGCGTTTACCTGTTTGTTGTGATCAGACAGACGTTCATTCGATGTGGTTTCGATGAGATATAATAATTTCACTGTGCGTCAACTTTGCATCAAGTAGCTTGTTTTTGTTTTGACCAGCGTGAAAAGGTGCGTTTTAGGAGCATCGCATTGAATGTAGCAAACTGATTGATTGGCTACTTCCACGAACCACTGGCAAATACGCACAGATAAAGATCGATCAATAAAAGATGATTGAGACCCATAAACTTTGTGTACGCATCGAAGAAAACCCTGCGCACTGCACCTTTAAAGCCCAGAGAGGGCTTTGAGTGTATGGATGTGTGCTTTCACTTCATCTGTGAATATCTGGTATCCTTCAGCGGCGTATCGCGCCACGTGGCCACGCCCCCTCGAAAGAGCCGCTGTAAATCAGTTACTGTGCAGTGAATTATTAACTCAGGCCTTGTCACAATTCCCGGCGCTGAATCAGCGTTTCCCTCAAACATATATATATATATATATATATATATATACGTATATATATGTGTATATATTTTAAACTTCACTCCAACACACTCCATCATGGCGTTCAAGTGCTTGTCATTCACCTTGGTCGTCTCTTGATTGAAACCGCTGGGTCGCGAGCTCAGGGGTTGAAACGGTTGTGGTGCTGATAAGCAGAGGTAGTGGAGGTGGGGGTGGGGTGGGGTGGGGGGGTTGGTGGGTGGGGGGGGCGGCGTGTTGCAGCGCTGCCCTGACAAGACTGTTGTGAAAGTGTAGAGACTTCTGCGCAAGAATGTAGTGACAGGTCCGGACCTGAACTTCCGCATTGAGCAGGAAGAAGACGTGGGGAGTCAGGGAGGCCAGATGCGCCTCAACGCACCTCCGTTGGTTTTATCTTTGTATTGTGACTTGTGCGAGTCCATGACACTGAAACGTCTCCGACTTTAACTTCTGAAAGCAGGACGGAAACTCTCTGAAAAGGTGAGCTCCAGCTCTGGAACCTTCGGTTAACGCTCGCTCTCTCTCTCTCTCTCCCTCTCTCTCTCTCTCTCTCTCTTCACAGCCCTTTGTTTTGTAGCCGATGACGCCGTCAAATGTTCCTTTTCCTGAATTTCTAAAATGCAGAATGGCTGACGACAATCTAGATTGTCACTTCCTTTGTTTTGAACGCCTGAAAAGAGGCGAGGACGGTTTCCACGCCGACGGATCTGTCTGAGTTTGCTGAGACCTGATGGTGAAACGACGAAGGTGGTGCTGCAGCTCCTGTGTGTTGGGTGGTGGAGCCGCCGCTGCCTGACTCAGCGAGCTCCACTCACCCGGGCCTCTCCCGGAGCTGTCAGGTCGCCGCGGAGCGACAGGGACATTTTGTGCGTTGGTCGGTTCGGCCGCTGAGATTGAGGTTCGATCCCGGACCCCGTCACGTCCCAATGGCCGAGAGTGTGTGACTGGAGGCGATGGAGCTCAGCCGACGCTGCTCTCTGGACTCACGGGGATTTTGTGTTACAATAAGCTCCCTGTTACACAAGAGCTTGTGTGTGGTTGTGATTGAACACAAACCCCTTCCTGGCAAACGCATCGGAATGTTTGTACAGTTGTGATTTGAGTTTTTTTTTTCATGGCCTCAGGTGTTTTGATTTGCCTACTTCACGGTAGCACAACAACAGTGTATAGAGTTACTGTCCTGCTCTGTAGACACGCAGCACTTGGACGCCGTTGTTGTCTGGTTTCCATTTTCTTGACGTGCAGGATCATAAAAGACCTGTATTTGCGATTGTTTCAGGAGGAATGTGGAAAACCAGGGCTCAGTCTTTGATTTGAGCAGAAGTATGTGTAGCCTGGAGTGGTGTGTGTGTGTGTGTGTGTGTGTGTGTGTGTGTGTGTGTGTGTGTTCACAGTGCATTGTGTGTGTCTGGATGGTCGCCAGCGTTCATGCCTGGGTGTTTCCAATAATATTTACAAACGCTGACAAATCACATATTTTCAGCGCAGGGGGAAAAATTCTGCAAAGAGCGAGTCGCATTTATTTAGAAACCGAAGTCAAACGACTTCACACTCGTCAATAGACCGTGTGTACAAACGGACTCAGAGTGGGCGGGTCGCTTGTCGGTGCCAAACTCCTCCCACTTCCTGGTTCATATCCAGGTGTCACCCAAGAGGCCACGCCCCTTTTGAGAATTCAACCCCAAATGGGAGCGATTAAGACCACAAGTGTTCGTTTGTGCCAGGCTGTAAACACGTTTCGTTCACCTCTGGAGTCGACCATTTGAACATGGGAGTGTCTGGGGATCGACTCGCTTTCGGAGTCAGCCTCGAGTGGCCACCCCGTGAACTGCAAGTTGTCCCCCTCATCCCTCAGCCCCGGGAGTTGCCGCTTGGTCCTGTCTCTTTTTAGCAACACGTCCAAAAGCGCCGCCTCCTTTCAGAAAACATGAGTCAGGCCAACGCTCTGCGTCGGTTCTCCAAAGCCACTGATAACAATCTCCTCTCGCATGATTTTGCAACAGATCCTTGTCAAAGCTTCTATCTCCGGTCCAAGATGTGGAAATGTTGTTGTTTCTTAAACACGGTCGGACGTTTGGTGGAATCCGCTTTGTCTGGCCGAGGGCTCCGATGCCCAGATGAGAAGAGACGCTTTTGCAAATCTGACCGAATGAGACTCTCCACATCCTCTTTGATCTCTCTGCGCAGTCGCATGTGTTTTGGCCTCTCGCAGGAATAACTTGACTTTGAAATAAACGTGTTGTCAAGTCAAGTCAATATACTTTGAATAGCTGCACGAGCTCTTGCATTTCAAAGTTAGCGACTCTTCGAGTAGTAGTTACCGTCAGAACACATTCTGTCCAACACTATAAAAACACTGCAGTGCAAGATGGCGGCCTCCGGAGTCGACCCACTGCAGCCAGAAAAACCACAATTCATACGTTCCAGTGAGACTTTGTGATTCATTTGACCCCCCAAACTTTGATGCACTGCACCTTTAAAGCAGGCCGTGAATATCTGGGGTTTCCCACCAATCAGATGTGGCATAACACCAGCGCAGTGAAACGGTCCCGGAGGTGTCTGCTCGTGTCACCATTTCCTCGGCGCTCTCAACATCGTGACTGACAGGAAGTTGAACCTTCACCACTTCCTCCTAACGGGGCGAACGAGAGAGAGAGAGAGAGAGAGAGAGAGAGTCCCCCACAGATGTCACATGTACGCTTTCGGCCAGCATGCAGAATACTTGTGTAACGCAGCAGTTTTGCGCGTTGAAACGTTGAAATGTTGAAATGTACAGAATGCGAGGTTTATCTGTTCCACATCTGCGCGTCGGAGCGACTCGGTGACTCCACGTTTCCCGGCGCAGGGGGAGACAGATCAGAGCCGGACCAGCTCTGGAACATCATCAGTCACTGCGCTCGTCTCCTCGCCGTGACTCAGGCTTTCTGCCCCCAGTGCCTTTTGATTAAATTCCTCTCTCTCTCTCTCTCTCTCTCTCTCTCTCTCTCTCTCTCTCTCTCTCTCTCTCTCTCTCTCTCTCTCTCTCTCTGGTTACACTTTGTTATAGATACTATTTTGAGATCTAACGTACCATAGCATCAGAAAAGGCGTATAAATATAAAAACACAAATATTTTTAGGCCCATAAAAAAATGTTTTGTATATTGTTGTGTCATCAGTATAAAACAGTTATGGGGGGGAATTCATTTTGAAACTGGACATTTTTTCAATGGAAATTGAAACAGTTCAACTTCAGATTTGGGATCACAACAAGAAAGATTAGAGGCAGCTGTGGCCGAGGAGGTGAGAGGAGCTGTCCTCTGATCAGAGGGCCGGGGGTTCAATTCCCATTACCCTCATTCCTTGGGGCAAGACACTGAACCCCACCTTGATGCACAGTATGAATGTTTGAGCGACTGGGTGAACAACACATTCTTAAATATATCAACACGAAAACAATTTTTAAAGTTACTTGTTATTTATTAAAAGCCTAAATAAACCCAGTATCTTAATTTGCATTGAATTTTTAGCAGGCGGAATCGAAAGATAAATAAATAAATAAATAAATCACCCAGCCACAGAAGCAAAACCACATCTGTCTGTTCAGCCATTGGTCAGGATGGTTACACAGCTATCGGACCGAGATCTGTCTGAGTCAGCAGAAACAGCAGCAGCACTTCAGTACGCTGCTGCACGGACCCACACAGCCAGTCCTGCTGCTGCTGCTGCTGCTGCTGCTGCTGCTGCTGCTGCTGCAGGAGGAGGGGGATGAATGAATGAACGAATGAATGAGGCTCAAACATATAAACACATGTTGTATAACACACGAATTCATCGCCCGTCACCGACTGAACTCCCGCTCGCCGTTTACGTTCCGCTGTGAGAAAACACGGGAGTCCTGTTTTGACTGGCTTTTCTGGCCCCTCATAACATTTGCTTTGAGGAACGAGGCTTTGAAAATGACACACGAGAGAGAGGGATCACTCCGTCATTTAGAGACGCAGACTCGCAGGGAATCTCCGGGAGGTGTTTTCAGGGAAAACACGGCTACTTGCAGCTTTTCCTTCGGGGTGTTGTAAAACGAAATGAAGATAATGAAGCTTGATGGTGCTGATGTTTCCCTCCATGTGTCTGGGTGAGACTCTCCATTAGTCTAATATGCAGTAAATTAAAGGTGCGGTGTGTTACGATTTTTTTATACTTTTTTTCCCACTTCTAAAAATATTACAAAACAATTACGTTCTGCCATTTCTATGAATTTATAATGACACTAATGTGTTATTTTCCCCCCGTTACCCTTAAATGAGCCCATGAATGGATATTTACATGAGCAATGGGTCCACTCTAAGGGGGCTGCCATGTTTTTACAGGAGTCCAGAGTGGACATACTAAACATCTTTTGAGTTTTAGAGACAGCTGAGGTCTGCCATAGGTTCTCCAGATCTTACACACTGCACCTTTAAGTTTTAATCACTACGCATTTGACATGAATCAGCATTGTCATTCATAATGATTGAAATGAGCACTTTCAATTGCAATCATACGGTTTCAGAGCATCATTTTGACACGCAATGACCTTTAATGACGTTATAGGACTGAACGCGTGGCTGATGATTAACTGTAAAATGACTGTTCTCGGGGTTATACATATTAATCAGGGTCATTAATGCTATAGTTCCCTGGTACTGTCCACCCCTTATATGCCCCCCCTGCTCAGGAAGATTTAGATTTTCCCATAAAGGCACAACAACAAAAAAACAAACAAACATGCCAAAAGCAGAGTAAGACGCCTTTGAGATAAGTCTTTGATGTTCTGATAACCGCAGATCCGAGAAAATGAAATCATACTCCGCTGAATTCCACCTCAAGACACGACAAGTTCCCGCAGCACCTGAGAAACGACGCGCCTGCCAGTCCTGCGCACACGCCTCCCTCCCATCCATCCTTCCGCCGCGGCAGGACCCGCTGCCTCGGGCCACATATTTCAAAAGTTAAGCCGCAGTACCGCGCTTCCACCACCGGGTGTGTCAGAGTGCATAATTAACGTCCGCGTCTCCGTACGCACCGATTCACCTCTTCATTCCTGGGATTCCTCGACCGGCATTTGTCACGACAACCGTGACCGATCGACGAAAGCGCTTCCCCCTGATTCGTTAAAGCCGCCAGATCAACTCTGGACTCTGAAATATGTTTCCACGTTAATGTTGTGTGAGTATTTCCTGTGTCTGATGCCTCTGTTGTTGTTTTCCATCAGATGGACGACATCGACGCCATGTTCAGCGACCTGCTGGGGGAGATGGACCTCCTCACACAGGTGAGACTTCACTGTTGCCGCGGCAACAGCAGGACATTCACACCAGATCTTTAGCTTCCGATGATCCGGTAGTTTGATTTGAAGATTGTTGATCACTTGAAGTGTCTATTAATGAATGTGTTGATAAGTGGGTGGTATTGAGTGTCATTGAGACTGATAATAACAATAATAATAATAATAATAATGATCATGATAATACACAAAATGAAAATCCAAATGATAATCAACATCAATAATAAAAGACAAAGAGAAAACGTAATGTAAAAAATACTCTACGACTACTACTACTCATATTTTGATCACTTATTGCATCTGACTCAAGGTAAATGTGTAAATGACTGGAATGAAGGAATACTTACTGAAGTAACCGCTGCTTTGACAGCACATTCACTTTCGACCACCTTTGCAGTATGTTTCTCAAATTCCGCATATAAACCGTCTCTTATAAACTCAGTGTTCATAGATAAACTGATTCTCCAGGCCACATCTTCACGGCCACACGTTCTCTCTGCACCTCCCGGGGTTCATTCCAGCGCCTT
>JAFBJT010110458.1:0-16174 GCA_016785325.1 Chascanopsetta lugubris
ATGATCATTTAGCGTATTGCTCATTGCATAATAGAATTGAAAAGAATAGAAAGGGAAAATACCGCTGGCATTGTATATGTATATAAATATGATGAAGTTGCTTCGTCGGTTGAGTAAAAGATAAAGTATATCATCTTAAAGTATAAACGCATTGCACAGTTCCGTGAGTATCACTGCTGAAGAATCTTCCCTCCCTTCAAACCCTCATCACTGTGCAAGATGTGAAACACAATTCAACATCAGAGTCAAGTTGCTGCTTTCCCCAACTTCATGAGAAAGAATGAATCAGATCTCTCACAGATAGAGTCAATGTCAATTCAAAGGTGGTATTGTTTTATTTTTGTATATTCACCCAGCGTGTCTTTCAAAAAGCATTTTCTCCACCGTGCGGAGCGTTAAAGCAGAGGCACATGTCTCAGACTGGAAAATGCGATAAACATGATGGTTTAATCCATCTTTAATTCGGGCCGTGGTTTGGAGCATGAAGAAGAACAACCGAGACTTTCATCTAAAGAAGAAGACGAACCTGAAGAAGAACACGAAGAAGAAGTACCACTTTGTGTTCGGTCCTAATTACACAAAAGCAGAAACTACGCAGAGGAAACAACGATGTTTTTGATCCGAGACATTTTGGCCCTTTGACCTGTGAGATCTTTGCTCGGAGGATGTGGGGTGAGGCCTGTGATGCAACTCCACCCGAAACCATCTGATGTCGTTCAGGTCACAGCCTCGTGCACGGTGCTTCCTCCTCACTCAGCTGTTTATGGAAGTGAAATGGACTCATCTCTATTCTTCTGCAAACTGTGATTTGTGAATACGGGCTGTCTAAATTAAAACTTGACTTGAAGTGTGACTTTTGAGCACAGCATCAGTAAAAGACTCCCGAGACTTCCTTTGAGATTATGAGAATTTTCACAACTTGTCAACACCTGTCAACAACTTGTCAACAAACTGTCAACTGATCGGGAAAACCATGGGCAAACGATACTGTGAGAAACGTGTCGGGGGGGAAAGTCACTTTAGTCGTACACGAGGCAAATGTGGGGCTGCAAAATAGATCCAACGTTTATCATAATATGACATGATTACACTGATGAACTCACAGCCTGAACATACCTTGACAGGTGGAGATGAATCACACTGATTCATCTCGTTACTGGGAGACCGCAGCTCCTGTTGGACAGATGGATAAATAGATGGACAGATGTTACAGCACATAAAGCACATGCCGCTAAGCTGTCAAATTCAAAACCTCCCCAAAAGCCTCTTGTCTGTCTGCACAGGGGCAGGCCGGCGCACTACGCCCAGGTGATTGCACAGGGGGGAGTCCTGGTCGACCCTCTTGAGCGATGGCGGTCTAACGGAGGAACCAGCGATATGTCACGGTCCACTGTATTGACTTGGTGCCAGATACCACAGCAGCCCCTTCCATAGCCAACTTAAAGCCCCCCAACACCTCAGGGCTGTTTCAGCTGCGAGAGAGGAGTCTGCTCAATGTGTGCTGGCTGCTGATGATCACACCGCTGATCTGAGTATAGGTCACTTAAACGTTACATTACATATTCACAACAGAATGTAAAAAATAAAAATTTAAAAAAATAAAAAAAATATCACATTGATGTATAGGAATGAATGTATTGGAATTTGAATTGCACAGTGATCTCAACACACGCATATTGGCTGTTATTTAAATTGTAGTAAGCACTAGAATGTCTCACCCTGACTCTGAAAGCTACGGAAGCCTATTGCATCCACTTGGTACAAATGTCTTTTGAGTATTATCTTGTAAATACGAGATAGGGATCTCATGTCCATGAAGAGAGCAACTGCCGTGACGTCAGGCTTCCGAAATAGTCCGAGCGACAGATCCCTCCGCGGTGTTTACATACTAATATCAACGCCGTTCTCATTTTTAATAAACATCAACATTTCCCAGTGTCACATCAAATCACTCTTTAATCCCTGCTGAAGCCCTTTGTTTACTTCAACTGCTTTCCGGTAACAATTTGGACGTCGTAAATGTCGTAATCACCACCGTAAACCGCGACTGTCAAAATAATCCTTTTTTTTTTTCATCGAACACATCAAGCCATTTGAAGAGAGTCTCCACTTTGTAATGAGCATTAAATGTTCTACATTTTACAGGGAAAAAAAAGATATTTCTTTATTCAGGATCCGTTTGATCCCGGTCTTATTTGATCTCATAATGACGAGATCCATATGATCCATAATATTCCAAAAATGCTTTTATTTTTCATTTGATTTTATTTTGAAACCAAGTGAATGCAATACGCTTCCGCATGACCCAACGGGCTGCTGTGAAATCCATCCTCTGTCACGCAATTCACAATTTTCCACGCTTTACACACGAGGAGCTGGTGACACTCACGTGCCCCCCCCCCGCCCGCCCCCCTCACGTATTAAAAAACAAACAAACAGCTGCAGCAACTTCTGCCCCACTCGTGGGCCTGACGCTTGAGGGGGACGACTCGGACCTGGATCATGGCGGCCCGGATTTTGGCGGCAGTCTGTTGTCTCTCTCTGGGACTCTGCCTCATCACCACGCGCGCCAGACCCCTGGACACGACGCGTGCCTCCTGTCAGGTTGTCTGGTGAGAGGAGGGAGAGGTGGTCTCTGTCCACGCGTGACGCACTTTATCAGGTACAATGGACGGACGGTGACGCGTTTCATTCCTCCTCTTCCTATAGGTTGCTTGCACTCCCCTGTCTCCATGTTCACATGGCTATTGTGACTGAGATCAAAGGCCAGGGCTCATACAAGGTGAGGTCATACTTTTATTTTTTTAATTATTTTTTTAATTATTTTTTTTTTTGATGGATTTGTTTTCTTGTCACAGTCATATTGTTAGTAAACCTAAAAAAATAAAAATAAAAAATAAAATAAAATAAAATAAAATAAAATAAAATAAAATAAAATGAAATAAAATTAAAAAAAAATAATAGAATACATGTTTTTAAAATTAATTCTTGGTTTTCTTTTCAGCTCATTACAGCGACTCCACCTGAAATCCGGGCTGACCACACGTCAGCGGACGCTCAGGTTGAGCATGTGAACTTCACCCTGATGCCCACAGCCGTGGGTCAGGGCTGTCGTGTCGGGGTAAGAGAACGTTTCACGCTTCACTCTCATTATACCTGTGTACTCATCAGTACCACTGAGGGCAGGGGCGTGTCACCGGGGGGGCCACATCAGAGTCATGGTTGCTCTCGAGGGGCCGGTTTTCATTGTGGGAGTAAATGTGATCTCTAACATATTGCAAAAATAACCGTCCTCATATTTGATTGTTATTTATTCATCTACAGTGTTGTTTATTTTAGGTGCAAATATTGTATATGCATTTCCATACACTTGTAAACACACCGAATATATTGCTGCACATAAAAAGTGGCATGTGTAATTATCTAGAGTTCATGGGCGATGTCTGCTGTACACTTTAATCCGTAGACAATCTTATACTTTTAAGTTCTCGCGTGCGACATGAAATGATCCGCAGGCCACAAGTTTGACAAATGTGATTCCGGATATCAGTGTCAGGGCCACTGCAATTATAGCTATGATCAATCAAAAAAATACTTTGGTGAACATTCAGCTAAATTAAAAATGATTTCAAAACAGAGTCATTCTGTAAAAATGTATAACGCAAGCATGTGTGTGTGTCGTTGTCCAGGGCTCCTCCACGTCAGAGGTCTGGTACATCCCCTTTGATAACGGCACAAACTACTGTAACCTCCACAGTGTCATGCAAGGTAAGTTCTCACAGGCACTGTTCAGAAATGTTTTGGAATTGATTTGAGCTCTATGTTAAATAACTGTGACAATACTCTGTGAGGCTCTGAAGCCAGACTTCATTCCCAAAGCGAACCATCAGCGTATTGTCTCTCAGAATGTTTGTGGTTTGTGTTTCTTCTTTGGACAGGAAGTGGATTAACCGACACTCCAGGCTTCATGGAGTTCACCAACGACTGGCTCTGCCTCGGATATGAAATCTCTCCGTGCAATTTTTTTTGAATAAAAAATGGAAATGTCTGTGTTTTCATATAGAGAGAGTGAATTAGGTCAATGCAAATCATGATGGTTGCTCGAAATGGTGTTTTGCTCTGGAACATCAACCTTTGCTCCACAGAATTCAGAGAGAATTCATGGTCATCGTGGCAAAATAAAAAATAAAAAATCATATTATGTTTTAATGAGTTTGTAAACACCTGGATATGAATTGATCCTTGTATTACCTGCAGCTTAGGACTCATCTATAGTATTAGTCTGTCTGTCTGTGAGTGTATTCATATCAGTGTTGTGCATGTTACTTAAAAAAGTAACGAGTTAGCGTGACTAGTTACTTCTCCCCAAAAGTAACTGATTTAGTGACTGCACTAAATTTTTTGCATGATCGATAACAAAAGTGAATATGAATGAATGAAGTAGACACCTTGATAGAATATAACAGAAAACTCTGAACATCAGCACCAATCAATACTTTTTTTGGGACAGTTTTAGTCGTGTCACTTTGTTCCTGGGCATCAGGCTCATGTTTCCTCAGCATTTTGTCTTTTGCCCTCAAATAGTGAAAAGTAATGTCTGCACCTCCAGTGTAAAAACATTTCCTTCCACAATGTCTGTGCTCGCCATTGTTGCACCTATGGCCTCTGTGTGTGTGTGTGTGTACGAGTGTGTGCTTGTTTGAGTGTGCGTAGCCGCCCAACTCGTGACAGAGGTCAGAAGAACTCTTTAGCGGCGGCGTCGAGCTCACTGATCCATCCATTCCACTATCTCTAAGCAGCAATCATTGTATTACCTTTTGAAATAATAAAATGGGGGGGGGGGGGATCTGCCTCCCCCCCCCCCCCCCCCCCCACAACCCACGCCTCCCCCCCACCCCCCCATCAAAAATGGACACACTGTCCAGTATGGCCAGATCGAGTTGTGGCTCCAGATTTATTTTTAGACCATTCTTCCTCCCTGAGCTGATCTCGCTGGCCTCCCCCTCCAATCCGAGGACTCGTCAGTCGGACCCTATCCCCACCGGACCCCTTAAAGAGGCCCTCCTTCTAATTGGCTGCACTGTTCGAGAACAGATTCATCTTTCCGTATTAACTGGTTATGCCCCACGGGCTTTGAAGGTAGCAGTGATTAAACCTTTACTTAAAAAGCCCTCACAGACATTTCATCCAACTACAAACCCATTTCAAATCTCCCTTTTATTAAAACATTTCTGGGAAATATATGTGTGTGTATATATATATATATATATATATATAATATATATATATATATATATATATATATATATATATATATATATTCTTGTCTGCACACTGTCTGCCTTGTCTGTGTCTCTCCCTGATTCCCTCGTTGCCTTCACCTGGTGTGGTCTCCTGATGACCTGCACCTGTCACTGATCCCCGCTCTCCCTATATATTCTCCCGTCTCCCTCTGTCTCTCGTCAGTGCCTCGTTTGTGTGTTGTCAGAACTTCACCTCGCCTCCTTCCATCTTTCTTCAGGCCCCGTATCTCTTTGTTCTTGTTGTTTTTTCCTAGTCCTCGTTTGTTGCCCTGTATTGCGAGCCTCCGACCTCCTTTTGCTTTTGCATTTTTCTCAGAGTTTTAGTTTAAATGGATGTTTTCTCCTTTTGTGCGAACCACAGGGCTCCTTTTATTATTATTTATTTTTATTTTTTTAACCCTGCCAGGAAGAGTTAAAAACATTGAGCTGATCTCTCGATCCTCCGTCTCATGCGTTTGGGTTCAGGCAGTGTGAACCCGTTCCCAACACTGTGAAATCAAACATATAAGCTGGCAACGCTCGGATCAGGCAAATGACTCCTCCTTAGTCCGAGTTAAATAAATGCTTCTCCATCTTGTTCTGGAGTACGAGGCTTATTTACATTTTTCAATCCCTCGACCTTTGGACATTGTGTCATGTCACCAAGCGCTTATCCGGTAATCTGGGCCACTGAGCCACTGCCTCGCCTCCTTCAGACATTAGCAGGAATAAAATATTGATTAACTTCTCCGCAGTGGCTCAGTGGTTAGAGCGGTTGCCGTTGGAAACAAAGGTCACCGGTTCAAACACCCCTCTTGTGGTGTCACTGGCCCTGACGTCGATACCCCAATGGCCCAATGTGTGCTGATTTTAATACCCCGTGAACCCAGAATACTGGATAAGTGCCATTACTTATCCATGACTTTTTTTTATGCACTTTCCATGTCACTGCATTTGTAGACCTAGATACAATGTTTGCATACAGTATATATATATATATATATATAAAATAAATGAATCAGGACAGAACAGTAGCGCAGTGCTAATGTTAGCTATCTGGCGTTGAGCTCCCATCAGTGATTCATTCGTCACACAGCCCTGGGATGTACAAACACACACCGAGACACCATCAGCTTGAGGCTCATAAAGGCGAATGATGTTAACATGCTAATAAGTCCCAGAATATTGATGAGTCGTGTGCATTCATCACCCTACAAACGACGTGAAACACATGCAGGTCAAAGGCAACGGTCGTGCTTTGAATCACGGGTCAAACTCAGGCCAGTGGTCTTCAGGTGTCCCTCATTGACGGTGTTGACGTGCCAAGCAATCAACGCGCGTGTTGCTGTCGCTGTGGTCAATATAAAGTTTGCAAACACTTTGATTATACTGTGACTTTCTACAGTCTGGTTTATGTATATTTTGTGTGTGTGTTTGGTCGTACTGTAAAACCACATGCTGTGATAATGAGTTCACCTTGGTCTCTTGCTGAGAGTCTAAAGACAGAGGATGTCACTCCCCCTGTGAAGCCCTGTGACGCAAATTGTGAAGTGTGAATGGACTATTATTTGATTGATTGATTGATTGACTGATTGAAAGGGAAATACAAAACAACAACACTGCTGCTGAACAGAAAGCTGGTCCGGATGTGTCTAAATGTCCACATGTACGTAAAAGCATATACAATATTCATAACTTGAATAAATGATAATCAAGTGTGAAGACGGTTATTTTACAGCGTGATGACTGGTGATTACATTTAGTTCCACGATTAAAACCTGGCCCCCCGAGAGAAACCATGATGCTGATGTGGCTCTCGACCGATATCTGAACGGCACAGTGATAATGACATTCTCCCTAATTGCCTCGGTGGCCGTGCGTTGGTTCACAGCTCCACCCAATTATTCACAAACGATGTCAATCTGTCAATCTATTCGAGGGGGACGTGAATTCTTGCTCAACGCCACAGTTAATAAATGACGGCGAGTCGAAATTCCAAAGAACCACCTTGAGATCGATGCATGAGTGAAGATTGTACAGGACACTGTCGTATTGCACTTGTTTTTATTTACAACACACAGCAATTTCTTTTTTTTCCATGGGCCGGATGGATTATAAACAAAATTCTCTCAAGCAGACCGTTTGTTGGCTCTGTGTGTATGTACATCTCATGTTCCCTCCTCGGTGACTCGGTGTGCAGGCGCCATATTTGCGCACAACCGCAAAAAGATCGCGTCTCCTTTCCTCTGCACCTTTGCCTCTCTGGTCCGTCAACCGCCGTCTCATCAGCCCCATCTATTCTCCGTTCTGATGCTCCAGATTAGCCCTAATGCTTAGCAGCATGAATAAAGGCAAACACAAAAGCGCGTGGGGGGAGGCGGGGGGCTGGGGGGGGGCGGGGGGAGTATTGAGAATTCCCTTTTACACACAAACCCCCACATCTGCGATGCCAGAGACGTCGAGTGGTTGGGGGGGGGGGGGGGGGGGGAGTATTGAGAATTCCCTTTTACACACAAACCCCCACATCTGCGATGCCAGAGACGTCGAGTGGTTCGACTGGATGTATGAAAAGGATCAATGTGATTGGAGGGAAATAAACATTTGCATTTCGTATGAATTGTTTGTCGAAGCGCTAACAGAGGAAAGGCGCGGGGGGGTTGGGGGGGGGGGGGGTTACATTTTAGCAGTAAGTAAGGGGGGGGGGGGAGAACATTGCATTTCAAATCAACTTTATTGACAGCATCTGGAGATCTGAAGAAGAATCAAAACAGCAATAAATACAGTACCAACTCGCCTTCATGGCGGTCTTCAACACTCGCTCTCTGGAGCCATGAGACGCCCCGCCCCCCCCGCCCCCCCGCCCTGACCACAAACACACAAACTCATAGAGGACGTCACGCACGACACTGAGCCAAAGGTTTCGTGTGTTGCCACCCTAAGGTTCCGCAGGTTCTCATGGGTGGTCACCCGCTCTCGCCCCCACCTTTACATTTGCCCAGCTCGCAGAGGGCAACAGGGCAGAACAGACCGGAAGCCGTTGATCTCACGTGGTTTTTTTAAAAGACCATCGGCTCGTCACTAACAACACGCCTGCGGCGCGGTCCAGTCACTTCATTGAACCACAAAAAGAAAAGGAGCGAGTCGTACAGTCATGATCCAATGAAGCACTCGCGACAGTTATGACATCTTAGTGTAACAATGACATGCGTTGCCCTTATTTTATTCTTGAGGTTTCTACTCTTTGTACCGATGATGAGAGGAAAACAACATGAGCGATTTTGGACCACTGGTCCAGGTACGATCCCTTTTTGATGAAGTTCACTTTGAGACCTCAAACTGCTTCTCTGATATGTTAGGAAATAGGATTTTAAAACAACACAATGCATTTTGTTTTGTTTTTTACCTTAGATTGGCAGCCTCTCCCCTCTTGGAATAAAAGTAATGGTGCAGCTTGGAGTCTCGGTCCACATTCTGTTCATTTATTAATTTATTTTTTTACTGTTTTGTCTGTCTGTTTTTGCTCCACGTGACCCAGTGGGATGTTCTCTGAGAGGATATCATTTCCTCTCAGGATCTTCTCCTTTGATGTGACCATAGTTTAAACTGAAAGGTCCAAATGGTGGGGAATAGATCAGTAAAAAGAGATTTAATAAAACAATGACAGTGTTTACCTGTAATATTCAGAGGAGGATTTTTTTGTTGTTGTATCATTTCACTAAGCGAGTAAAACTAAAAATGAAAACCACTTAATTGTCCCAGTGTGGCTGCAGAGGGCGCTATTCATAGGTAAACAAATACATAGTGTTGCTCTAATTTGAATGGAAGTTTACATCACATGTCCTACAACTGATGTCCCATGAACATTTTCAAGTAAAACAGTAAAAAAAAAAAAAAAAGAGTCATGAAGTCCATACTGTATATAAAACAAATGTCAATCTGAACAAAAAGAGAAAAAAAAACTCTTATTTACATGAATAAGATTCAACCAAAGACAATACCAACACAATATATTGAATGAAGAGTCAGGCTTTGTGTTGCATTTGTCGTAGAATACACGGGGAGAGAAAAAGCTTCTGCTCAGTTTGGCTCCATCTCACCTCAGATACATCGACTCTGATGTCTGTCATAGTCACCTGGGTTTGGGTTAACCTATGCGGATGAAGATATATATGAGTATATAATTGCATATAACATGATTTATATAGGTGAAATAAAATTCAATGTTAATTTTGGGTTTCCAATATGTCCCTAAATACCAGCACTGTTAGAGTAGATCTATACATATCTATTAGTCATTTATTAGTGTAACTTAGTTTTAGTAACGCGGTTAATGACGATCAGAGTGCATACGATAATCTCATCCAATTATTGATCCTTCCATCAAAACCAGTTCGAAACCTTTTGATGTTGAGAATACGGTTATGCTACTGATAAAGTCCTTAACGTTTCCTTTTGGTGTTAACGTATGTGAAAAGATGGAACGACAGACCAAAAGCGGTGGCTACTTTTTCTTGTTCGTGATTTTCTTCTCTTATTTAAAAAGAGCAAAAATGGGCGTACGTCACTTTCTGTCTCCTTCGCCCCCTTTCTCTGCTTCTTTTCAACGTGTCCTTTAATGTGAAACATCGTGTAAACGTACAAACTCGAAACCAAAAAACCAAAAAAACCCAACGAATCATGGATTCCTTCACCAGTTTGACACTTGTCCAGAGAATCAGTGGCCAAACTCAAACGGGAAAACAAGCGAGGCAGGATGTCAACTAGTTCAACAAGTGACACGACAAGTACAGCACAGGGGGATTGTGGGTAATTCATCTCCCTGTCGCCAACCCACGCGACGAACCCTCACCGTCGCTCCACCGTCATGGACTTTAGCGTGGTTACGATTTTTTCAGAAGTCGCCGACCAATCGTGGATCACACTGTTCCTAACCAGCAGTTGTGAAGTCTGGCCACCAATGGACGGCCTCGTTCGCCCTTTGAATTCCTGCCGTGTCACCTGGTTCCCTCCCACCGTGGAACCATGGAGCCAAAGAGAAGCAGAGTTGAAGCAATCTGTGATTAAGGCAGTCTCATTAATATTGCAGAGAGGGCGTTTGGCCCCTGTTTTGGAGACAGACCACCACAACAGTCTTGAGCTCCTAGCTCTTACTAACAGCTACTTCCCATCCCCACAGGTTATTGAGCAGACGGGTGGACATGAATAGAAACGGCGAAAAAAGAAAATTAGAGCATGATACTGCAATGTTCGTTCCGTGGAGGGGAAATCTCCCGTCGAAAAACAAACAAAACGTCGAGCAGTAATCCTCTTTGGAAGAAAAGGTCATATTTGGCTTGTGTATCAGTCCTCCACACAATAAATAATCTTCTACAGGGACCCTAACTTTATATTAAAAAAAAAAAAAAAAAAAAGAAAAGGAAAGAAACAAAAGCGCAGCTCTGGGCGATTTAATTAGAAAAAAAAAGGTAGAGTGGAAGCCTATATCTAATTCGTCCACTGAAGTTAGTGCCAGGGGGCTTTTGAGCAACGTGCAGAGACGAGGATGGACAAAGGTCCCGCTTACAGGAGCTTAACTCGGTCTCGTTTAATTGAGTTCATTCCAAGACACAGGAAAAAAAAAAGAAAAAGCAGATACATACAGAATGGCGGGACAGAGGAGATGTGACTCTCTCTCTCTCTCTGCGCGCACACTGGAGTTCGTTTTGCCTCTTGCAGCCTGCACCTTTTCAGTAAAAGCAATTTTTTAAATCTGCCAACATGGCAATCCTTACATACTGCAGCCTTTTCACAGCAGCTCCACTTAAAGTACTTAGGGCTTTGAGCGATAACTAGACTTTTATCAGAGCCTCACCCCCCCCCCCCCGCCCCGCTCCCCCCCCCCCCCCCCCCCCCCCCCCCCCCCCCCCCCTGCTTTACATTAGTCCCTCAGACCCACTCCTGCATGGAGCGCTTGCAGTACAGTATGTGGCGCTGCGTGCTCTTCCTCCGGAACTGGAAAACGGTGTAGAGGAGGACCATCATGCACAGCGCCAGCACACACGGGATGGCGATGGCCACGGCCTTCTCCGTGCCCCCCGCGCTGTCCAGTTTGATGACCACGTCCACGTCGCCGTTGTCGTAGTGGCGCTCCTCGGCCACCGGGGGGTTCCAGTCCCAGTCGGGGTCCGCGGGGAGGCCGTCGCAGCCCATGAAGTCCCGCAGGATGGACCTGGGGTAGCCGGGCTCCACCCGCAGCAACTGATTGTTAAACTTCCAGTACTCCTTCCCTTTGTAAAAGTAGGTGAAGCCTATGGGGGAGAGCGATCAAGGGACACGTGAACTCATTTTACATATATAGAAGCGCGTGGTCGGGAATGTGCGCACGTGGTCGGAGCTCTGCAAACGCAGGAACCACCTCTTTTCTTTTCTTTACTCTGTTCGTTCGAGAAGAAGCAGCAAACACGAGCAAACTGAAGCACGAGCCATTCCGAGTATTTGCCTCCAAACCCTCTTGCGTCTTCATTGGTAACTCATTGTTGAATTCAGACATAAGTCGTTGCACTGGCTATTCATTAATGATCTTATTGTGATTCTGTATTTATCGTTTGGATATTCACGCGTTCTTATTTTTTATTTGATTCTTCCTTTGCAGTGGTAGATCTCTGCGCGTGAATTGCCCCGGAGGTGGCGCGGCTGCTTCTGCTGCTGACTCTGCGATTTTGTGTTTGTTTTCCTGTCGATGAGGAAAAAGGTAAACAGAGAGTCTCCGCAGTGAATCAGTGGAGACGTGTTGTTAATGACAAGTGAAGCCAAACTATACGTTGGATCTGCCCGTTCGTACACTTGTGTTGCAGTCAAGGAACGAATGCGCTCAACGTGAACCTACCGTTGGCCTTATCCACGAAGGCCCCCTGTGGAGAGTCGGGGATGCCCTTCCAGATGGTGATGGGTTTGGGGTAACCGGGGTCCATGGTCCTCATGTCCTCGTTGTATCTCCAGTATCTGTGACATGACGCAGAAAAACAAGGACACTCAACAGATCCGCTCGCGGGAGTTTTCGATGTAGGGTGACGTTTGAAATGAGCCCCACTGACTGTGAACTGTGCCGTCTGGGCAGTGCAACCACACACACACACACACACACACACACACACACACACACACACACACACACACACACACACACACACACACACACAGCAGAATGGATTTCTGGGAGTTGATACAGATGCATATTCATGGATGCGACTTCTTATGTCATTATAACTTTATCATATGAGCCTTGATCCTTTACAGTTAACGTGAACTTTTTGGATCGAACTCTTGATAGAAATAAAACACACACAGACGGTGGATTATACTAAACTTGCATTAAGAAATAATCATTCATATTCTTTTTCTATGTAAAATGTATCTGTTACTCTTCCTATAAGATATTGGTTTTCATACCAATACTACTCGACAGTCAGTACACTCGGTATTCAAGTTACTAGCACGTACAGAGAATATTTATATGTCAATAATATAGAAGCTTTCCTTGTTATTGCAGGATTCATCATCAGCATTCCATTGTTTTCTGATCAGGTTGTGATCAGCAACTGATTCACATGAACTGAGAGAGTGGTCAAACAGAGTGTTGTCATTGATCACACAGTAACCTAACACACACACACACACACACACACACTCAAGACCACAACAATCCTATGAAACCAGAGTAAACTTGCACAAATGTATAATTTCATGTGATGTTTGGAAAAAAAACATGTCTTTTTGCAATACTGCAATTAGCCACTGGGGGGAAATCCTGCAAGGCATCAGTTCTTAATCTATTACCGTGCAGAGGCCGACACTTCCTGTTCGTGCAGCAGTGGTATGATCCGTCACCACAGAGCGGAGGGCGACCATACGTCGTCCCCTGCTGCATGTCCGTGAAAATCCTGCGTGTTGTACCTTTAAACGGTCATCAGTGCCCTCAAGGCAACTTTTCGAGGGAACTACATGGAACTCAAACCATTAATACTTGAAGTAAAGACGCTGTACTATGATGTGGGGAAACGAACTATCTTAAAAATTGCTTAAAGAGTCCAAGTAGACAGAAGTTGAATGAAGGGTAAGAGTGTGTGTGACGTTATCAAGCTCATGATGACTGTTCATATAATGCAACGCACTTAATTTCCTGTAATGAACCAAAGACACGAACGTTCCAGAGTGTAAGATATAATTCGACTTATTTCCACTTCAATTTACGGAAACTGAAAATAAAGTAAATCGCTTTAAAGGTGCAGTGTGTAAGATTTCAGTCCATTTTTGTCACTTCAATCTATAGAAATATAATTTCACAACAATTTTATATATATATAAATATATATATATATATAAAACTATTCCCAAATGTATAAACATCCGACCGTATGACTCACTGTTTCACATCACCCTAAAATCAGCCCTTTTAAGAGTGGAAATACTAAACATCTTTAGAGCCTCACTGACAACAGAGGGCTACCGTAGCTTCTCCCGCGCGCTCCAATGGGACGGGTGATGTGCAACATGCAACCTCACCAGCAGATGTCACCAGATCTTACACACTGCCCCTTTAAATAGCTGAAAGAAAAATCACTGGTGCGTTTGCCGCATGTTTCCGTGGCTTTGACTCGGTCAGCTGTGTCCCACGGCTTCTCTGCGCCGCCGATCCTTCCACACACACCTGTCTCCTTTGAAGAAGTAGGTTTTGGCCACGTCCTCCCACCACACGGCCGTCTCAATGCTCTGAGTGGGCATTCCGCTCCCGAACAGTGAGATGTCCTGAGGGTACGAAGGCTGCAGAGTGGTGTCCTTGAAGACCCAGAAACGGTTTCCTACACACACACACACACACACGTACGCACACACACACACACACACACACAGTGTCAAGAGGCTCTGGGACAAACACGTTATCGTAACAATGACGTGGGAAAAAAGCACCAACGAATCAGAAGTCAGTCCGGGCTTTTTTCTTTTTTCCGGTCCGTTGTTCGTGCTCATGCGTTTTCACGTCAGATGTATAAGTTGCTTTCTAAATTCTTCTGGAGCAGAAAATCGACGTGTTGTTATCTACGACATATGAAAGTGCGAGAAGATGCGCTGACGGCAAATCCAGCGCCGCTTGTTGTTTTGAGCTTTATTGAAACTATTGTTGCCTTTAATTGTGTTTGATCATATGTGCCTGAGGCAGGGAGTGGAGAGCCGCTCTGGTGGGTGGGGAGGGGGGGGGCGCTCACTGTAAGTAGCTCCACACACTAACATACACACACACACACACACATGCACACACACAAATTCAAACACCTACGAACACACAAACAGATGCACACTCACGTGCATGCTCACATGTGCATATACACCCACACACACACACACACACACACACACACACACACACACACACACACACACACTCCATGCACAGAGTTGAGTCACCCTGAGTGAATAAATAAAGCATGAGGCTCTCTGATCCCACTGGGCGACAGATGTCATGTTAATCTGCCTGATGTATGGCGCAGACGTGAACCCGCTCTGTGATTGGACAGGAGGACAAAAACAAAACAAAAAAACTAGCAGCCACATGGTCTCCAGCACTACACGACAAGACATCACTATACCTTTACAGATGTCAATCTTTCTGATGTGTTAATAGTACCTTGTATATTCATCACTATGGGGGCTTAACATTAAATAAACGTTTTTTTTATTTTTTTTATTATTACTACCTCATTTTAGATTCCTCAGTTGAATCTGTTGAAAAAAAGATAACTGTGGGGAACACGAAAATGTTTTTATAAATCCTTCACACTTTACCTGTAAAAACTCGCCTTTCATACTTTTCTTAGAAAATGTACATTTCTGTCGAAGCTAAAAAAATATGACATCATTCTTTTTTTTTTCTTTCACGTTAATGTTTCCCGGCTCTCGCTCTGATTCATATTTTGTGGCTTTCCTGTTTCTGGACACCTCAGAATGCTGTAGAAATACTTGGCCACTGGTGGTTAGTCAATTAATTGATTGCTTTTTTTAAATTGTTTTTATTACCTTTAAAAAAGACAAATTTCCCTTCACTGTTTTCATAGACAGCATCGATTTTGGGAGGCAGGCCTTTCCAGAAGTAGTTGATCTGCATGGGGTAACCAGGGACCACGGAGTTATCCCGGACTCTCCAAAACCATTGGTCCTGAGAAAAAAAACACATCATCATCATTTCATAATCATCCTCTTCATCACCACCATCATCATCATCATCATCCTCCTCCTCCTCACTCCCAAAGCAACTCTTGCGCTACCTTGAAAACAAAGAGCTCCTGTCGCAGAATGGCCAGGGTGTTGAAGCCCCCGTCACAGATGTTGGGTTTGGAGTTGGGGTTGGAGGGCTTGGCCCCCTGCGGAGGCCTGTGGGGTCTGGCGTGTCTGTCGTGCTTGCGGGGGTCTGAGGGCGGGTGAAAGCGAGGTGGTGGGACGGTGGGTGGAGGCCTTGTAGGCTGTGGCGCTCTGTCCGGTGGACCTACGAAGAAGAAGAAGAAGAAGAAGAAGAAGAAGAAGAAGAAGAAGAAAGAACATTTCATACACCACTTTTTATGGATAGAGCCATGGTCTTGTTTGACTTAAAGGTGCAGTGTGTCAGATTTGGTGACATCTAGAGGTGAAGTTGCATGTTGTATCCATCACCTCACCCTTCTGAACATGCAGGAGAACCTATGGTCGCCCTCCGTTGGCATTAAAACTCAAAAGATGATGAGTATGTCCACTCTGGGCTACTGTACCAACACGGTGACCCCCCTGGAACGGACCCACTCCTCATGTAAATGTACGTGAATGGACTCTGGTAAGGGTGACGGCAGCAAAATACATTTCGGTGAAACTGTCCGTGTGTAATTGTT
>JAFBJT010110459.1:955-59401 GCA_016785325.1 Chascanopsetta lugubris
CTCTCTCTCTCTCTCTCTCTCTCTCTCTCTCTCGCTCTCTCTCGCTCTCTCTCTGCAGCAGTGGTTGGGACTCGGTGTAGAAACACAGGTGGGTTTAGGGCGTGACCTCTACCATGCAGACAGCCCATTCTGCTGCCTCGACGGGGGCATGTTCACGGAAGAAAAGAGGGAACGGACCGAGGCACTCGAGCAGCGGGACACGTTGCAGCTGAAGCTGTGGATGTAAAGGCCATGATTGATTTTTCGGCACCGTTTTCTGAGGTGGTTGACTTCATGATTTTGTTGTGATTCTGTTCAAAGTGCAGTGGCCTGTTCCCCTCAAACTATGAATATTTCTTAGTTCAAAAGAATAAGTGTGTGTGTGTGTGTGTGTGTGTGTGTGTGTGTGTGTGTGTGTGTGTGTGTGTGTGTGGTTCCCGGTCATATTTCCAGGGCAGCAGGTTCACGTTTGAGGTGCTTTACTTGACTCCTCTCTACAGACGTGTTTTCTATCTCTGCTGATCTTTGGAATCAGATGCGTGAAGCCGTACACACTGTGCATCTGGCTTCGTCAGCCATTGGACAAGGTATAAACGTATAAACGTACACATAAGCATAATTACTGCATAATACAAATATATCAGCTGACAGAATTATTAATGAACACAAAGGTGAACCAGATTCTATACGACCCGTGTGTATCCCTGCTCCAACCTCTTGACAGTAATGTCTCTTTGATAAATACCTATTGCATTCATCTCATTATATTCACTCTCCCACACACACACACACACACACACACACACACACACACACACACACCGCAGCCATTCAACCATCACCTTAGCATCTTTTACATTTCAACGAAACAACGAAATCAACTGTATTCAATATGAATAGGTGGACTTGGCCGATTAATTAGGTCATTCGAGGTGCATTCTGGTGAATAGTGTGAAATTAATAGCGTTTCATAGCCTGATAATGTCTCTCCGGGAAGATTCATCATGAAATTCAATGAAAGTGTTGTTGACCTGGTTTCTGAGCCTGTTAGTTTAACACTGAGGGTTAAGAGCAGTGTTTGAGTGTCACATCTGGATTGTAGAACGGTGACTGCTGCTCAGTTTGGAGCAGCTGCACCGCAGGGTGCTATTCATACTTCATCTGTTGTCATTTGTCGACGCAATGCGCTGCCATTTATCCTCCACGGGAATAATGGTCACTCTTTTCCTGGAAAAATATCCCACCAGCTGCTGAGTTGCACATCATGTTGGAACATTCACACTTTCTGCATTTTCCATTCCCTGGAAACTTGTCCTGACATTTTTAAAGAGCCTGATGAAATACATTATCATTTATGTCAAACTAGTTCCACTCTCAGTTCACACAGTCATTCTTCCCTGTCAGCGCTCTTTAATCATCTTTACTCATCCACATGCATGAATAGGCCGGATATTCCATCTTTAATAGCTGGTGGGAAACGACTCGAATTTGGTTTCATTAGAGAAGCTGCAGGTTTTAAGCAGTGGGAATGTTCTATTCCGTCTAACTCTGAGCTGACAGAGTCACTGTAAACTGCTCGCATAAACGGTTTACACTGTTCAATTCTGATCCTGTTTTAAACCCAGACTCTCAAGAGAGAAGGGAAATACATGAAATGGGGAGGTAACTGAGTGATTAAAGTAAAGTAAACAAAGCGCTTTAAATTACAGGTCAACAACGTCACCTGTAAATAACGGTATGACTTAGTTTCAACAATTTTAAGAATCACAATGATATAGTGTTAAAACACTTGGGTCAGTATTAGTGTATATTTTCAATAATACACTGATAAACTGGATAGAAATGTATATTCTTAACGTGCATATGGATATGTATATGCTTTTGAATCTCCAGAAATATCCTATTAATTAATTATTAATTAATGAACTAATACTGGCTCTGCTCAAAGTAATGGCCACCCCTGCTGTAGTAGTTATAAACTTTGCAGGATAAAAACACAGTCACTGTGAAATGTACACACCTTTTTAACCAGGTAAAACTGAATCTGAATCTTTGTCGAAAATAACAATATTGGTCTTTGTCTATTGAGGCATGTGATCCTTTTTTTAATCTCATCAACTGAGCTTTCATGGAATCTACTTATATTGTCAAATTCTCCACCAATCATTATGAAAGCACAGCGTTCCTGTCACAGAGAACCTGCAGCAAAGCTTCCCCATCATTCACCAGCGTGAGTGTAATCTGGCGTGAATCTGTAAACAGGTGTCCGCCAGGTAATGGCCAACTGTGCCCATGTTGAATATGCTGAATTTGAGCTTGAGCCTGATTGGTTCCCACTGACCCTGGAACCACCTGTGTTTAGGCTGAATGATCAACAGCTCGTGCACTAAACAGAGGGAGGTCCCATCCCCCCGCAGTGGACCAGGACCTGTACCGGAGCAGACACGCTGCACTCAGCAGCGATGTAATTGCTTTTCATACGGCAAATTTGCTTTCACTTTCTCTCAGTTAATGAAATTAACCCAGAACATTCTGCCCACAATCAGCAGTGAGGTGGACCTTTAATGTCAGCAGCTGCTGGATTCTTTCATCCAACCTGAACAACAACAACCCCCCACCCCCACCCCCAGGGGGGGACAGGTGGGGAATATATAGCATGAAGTGATTGACAGGGTCCCGTCGCAGGGCTTACTGGACTACAATTACCCAGGTTCACTTAATATTGGGAGGGCATTAGTGGTTAGAGCAGTCACCTTTGGAAGCAAAGGTCTCTGGTTCGAATCCCACTCAAGCCCTGTTACACTGGCCCTCACATTAACCCCTGGAATGTATATTACCACAAATGTATTTACCTGGGTGAAATGATGCCTGGAAATGTGTGGTTTGCGTTTTCGACGCACCTCAAAGTTCTAGGGCATTATATCTCCGGTGAAGCCGAAAAGTTCCCGCGGTGGAAATGTGGCGACAGTGACTCTGCTGTTGGTTTCACCGACACCTGCACCACAACAAATGAATGGCCAGCTCATGTTTTAAGGATTTCCTTGGCCTTTTTAAGTCCATTTTGATATTTATATTTGACATTTGAATCACTGTTTGTTGTCTTTTCACAACCTTTGGCCACGACAGTGCGCCGCCTGGGTGGTTGGCAAATAACAGCTCATGAGCAGAGTGGGAAACACAGCGGCTGATGGAAAGATGAGAGAACGCCCTCCATTTGTTTTTCTGTCTGGATACTGAAAAATAAATCTGTTACCCAGCGCAAAGTACAAGCCATTCTAACAAACAGCGTCTCAACAAGTTTTGTAAAGAAAAAAGCATCTGGTCACCTTGATTTTAGGGAACAGCAGCTTCTGGTGTGGAGTGTGGGGGCTCTGCTCCCTCCACTCAACCAGACAACTGTCCTTCCTGCTGCGTCCTTACCTCCATATTATCTCAGAGTTTGTGAAAGACGTGAACTTAATCTGCTCCCTACACACTGGGAGTGTTGACTGTATGTCCAATGCAGCCTGTTAAAGATAAAAGCAGATAACAATGTAAACGTCCTTTGCTTATACAGAGCTAAACTCATAAGACCCTAACGGAGCAGCGACAGAATGCAAAAACAAATCAACGCAACTGTAACGATGCGAAGGACAGTTAAGTCTTATCCGTCCATTCACACAGAGGCAGCAACACTGCCCCAGCAAACCAGCAAACTTAGGCAGTTTCATTCTTTTTGTTCTAATCCTGAAGATCCAAAGCAGACGGCTCCTGTCCTGCCGTCTGCAGCAGCTGCAGCTCAGAATGACAGAGCAGCGTTCGCAGCTGAATGCATCTGCACCTCAGGAGTTCTTCTGAGGTCGGTGGTGAAAGGTAAGGCACCGTGTGAGATCTACACAAAAAGGTTCTTACGTCTGAATATTGTGATAAGTTGTTGTTTAGTGAGGGAACCCAGCATTTCAGAATCTGGCCCCATGATCGATCGCCAAGTGACTGGGACGATATTAAAGCCATGTTCTGCTTCACAATTCACTTATTATTTCTGATCTTCAGAGTATTTGCTATCATCTCTCCATCTGCCCTGTTCAGTCACTGCCCCGAGCCGACTACTGTCACTGTAGAGTCAGACTTCAATGCCAGTGATGCAAAGGTTTGAACACAAATGCATTTCAGTGAATGCCTCTGTCACCGAGGCTTCAGCAATGATTGGCCATTTCTTGTGTGACACGGTGGTGTTGTGGGCGGGGCATCGAGAAAAGAACAGTCGGCCGGACACAGCTGCAGCACAGCAACGGGTTTGATGTCTCTGCCTCAAACCTCACAATAATAACTTCATACAGATCTGACACTGAACCTCACTCCAACAAAATGCAGTCAGTCCAATTCATTCGACTGTGTTGGCTGACCCTGAAGAGGAGTTGAACGGTTTCGGTGGTTGCCAGCAGGTGGTGCTGTGCAGTGACTCAACCATACTACTTGATACGGTGAGAGACACGCTCGCAAAGGCAAGACATTGTGGGTTTTAGTTTCTCTGCTTGTTCTTCTGCCTCATGCCGCCTGCAGCCTTGTTCTCCCCTTCAAGCCCAGATGATCAGCGCAGTCAATGCATGTTGTGTAACACGTCAGTGTGTCTGCACAAGTAAGGATACGATAAAAGAGCCTTCTTTACTGATTCCATGGGCGAACACACGTCAGTGAGAGGAGGCCCGGTAAACCAAAGCAGCGAGTCATGCTCGTCTTTCATCTACTGCATTTTTAGAGCGGTCAGGTCAGAGAAGACGTTTCTGTTCATCCCACAGCCAAACATCAAGGTGAAAGCAAAGATGTCTGACTTCACTTCTTTCCATCGTCCTCATGCAGCTGCTGCGCTTCTTTGCACCCACATGTTGGGTGGTCAGCACAATCAGCGGCAGCTTGATGGGCCGAGGAAATAAAATGCTTCCAGGCGCAGAAGCGACCAATTGTTGAAGGACGGCCGTGCTTTGCAAATCACTCCAGGAGGAGCGGGGGGGGGGGGGGGGGGGGGGGGGGGGGGGGGGGGGGGGGGGGGGGGGCTCCGATCCGGTCGGGTCAGCAGACTGAGGGATGGTACATGCGCCACCTCAGAGGGCTGAGGGGCAGTTGGCCCACACACCAGCACAGATCCATTACAACACGCTGTGTTCGGGGAAATATTGGAAGAACAGACACACACACAAACTAAAACACTCACACGAGACACACCGATATATTCAAGTGCAGACACTCCATCATGTCCTCATTCATTAACTCATACATGCACAGTCACAAAGGCCACAATAACACACACACACACACACACATCACAGATGCTTTGTATTTATAAATGCAGTCACAACATGCCAGAGAATGTTAGAACGGTAACACACACACACACACACACACACGAGAAAATTTTGTTTTGTCTCACTTCACAAAAACACAGCCAACACAGACATAACATCTGCATAATGACTATGAGTTGGTGTGTGTGTGTGTGTGTGTGTGTGTGTGTGTGTGTGTGGCGGCAGCTTGCCCCTCTGCAGACGCAGCATGTGAGATGATGTGCTGCCTCTCTCATGAACTCCCTAAGGTTCGTCCGTCCACTGGCGCTAACGCAACATGCAGGACGTCTGTCCATCCACATTTGAAGACGCTCGAGGTTCCAAACCCAACGGGTGACGCCGACATGTGAAACACGAGGACGAGGACGCGCAGGCCGAGGACTACACTCACCCTGCAATTCAGGAATATTTCATCTGATGCTGAATCAGTGGTGCTGGAAACTTTTTAAGTCTCTGATCTGAATATACATATTGAAATGTGAGGAAATTTTATTGTTAACATACAGACTGAGACAATGTGATCATTTTAGATGCTGATTTGATGTCAGTTCTATTTTCAAGGTGCAAAGACTCTCTCTCCACATCCCAGCTTCAGGAAACCTGTGTGTCTGAGTCATGATTATTTACTCTCTTAGCTAAACAGATCTTATTCCATTTCGCAAAGTCATCTCAGCGAATCTCATTCTCACCAGAGCAGCTGTCACTTATAAGCGATAATGAATATAATACGAGGAAGTAGATTTGCAGAGTTTTGTTTTTCCTCTCTTTCCATCTCAGGAAGTGCAACTATATATAGCTGACAAAAGATTAAAGAGGTTGTCTCGATTAATTTGATGTTTAATTGCGTTGAAACGTTGAAACTGAGGGTAAGCTGACACGGGCTGGATCTCATGACTACTACAGAAATGCCGCTTTTTTAATTCCTGCTTTACTGGAAAAGTCGATCGTGTTGCTCTGCTCATCAATAAAGTCATTTCCACCGGGCCCTGCAGCTTTCGTTACATAGAATGGCGACTAATTATCTGAGGTTGATAATATTGACAAGACGGTTGCGCCTGCAAATGATACAGACACATGAGCAAAGTGAAATGAGATATTATATAATGATTGACAAAAGCAGATCAGCCTCACGTTAGACAGCGAATTACACTTTCAAAGTTTTAACAAGTGTGTTTAAAAGAAAAGTGGCCAATGATTTATAATCACTGTATCATGTGTCTCCTGTTGTCAGTTTGCAGTGGCACACACACTTACAGGAAATCACCGCAAAGCCCCCCACAGAGGTGCCAACTTTGGCAGAGGGGTCCAGGGAAAAAGGAAGATGGTGAGAAAAGAGATTTTTTAAAAGTGTGCTCTAAATAAACCTTGCTAATGAGCTGGCAAGAGATTTACACAGCTTGATGACCAAGGATCCTGGGTAATTATCAGAATGCACCTCAAGGTTTTATCTGTGATGAGTTTGGGTCTGGTGACAACGCCGGCCAATCAGTCCCTGTCGTCGGAGGTCAGACTGAACCATCCCCACCCTCATTCCAGACACAGCGCTGCAGGACATCACCACGGGCTGAGCGAGCGCAGGCGCCGTTGATGCAGACGTACGAGAATAACTCCATCACAGATTCCTCCCTTTAAAAACTTCACAAATGCAATGCAGCCGGTGAAGTGGTGCAGTTATACAAAAGTGGATTTGCCAGTGCATCTTTCCGAGGGACAACAATCATCCCTGTCCCTAGATTTACTATAGACTATAAAATACAGATATGAAATCGATCAAACAATTGATTTATAAATGACCAAAATACAACCTGTTGGGTGTTTATATGGCCAAAGAACACGGGAGAAAACACACGTCCGCTGTTTAAAATCATGTCCTTTCAGTCTTCCAGGATGAAACTGCAAGTAAAACCCTTCAGAGCAGGGCGTCGAACATATAACTCACGGGCCGGAACCATTAACAGCCTGCTTTACCGCGTCCGTCGGCGTCCTTATGACCTGTATTCAAAGCTCACTGAGGGCTGGGTCAGAAAATGACCATGGATGGATGGATAGAATTATAAAAGCTTACGACAGCTCGGTTTTACTGTTTCAGTGTAGCTTCTCCTCCACTATCTCTAAACCTCTTCTCCCTCTTACCAACACTGACTCTTTGCATCTGATACTTCTGAGATTGTTTCCAGTGTATTACTGAAAACACAACACAGGAAATAACTCACTGCAAACAGCAGCAGTGACTGATAAGCCTGATGACTTACACAGTGCATATAGGACTTGCACGTTGGGACACATTTGACAGTCTGTCTCAGGTCTGTCTTGTGAGTGATTTGTTTCTCTTCACTTGTTTCATACAGGAAAAAATAAATAAAACTCGCTGAGAGACTGATCCCAATATTCACACCAGCTTGAGGACAGGCTGTCTGAAATTGAGATCTCGGAGTGTGGGCGCCATCTTTGACAAATCTGACGTTCCTTCTCAGTCTCTCATCCTTAGGAAGTTCAATCATCTGAAACCAGAACGCTGCCTGATCTGAGGAGGTTTCACAACAGTTCCTCTCTGTGAGTGAGGAGTGATGGAGAGTGTGACCCATCGCCATTTTTGTTTGCAGCCGCAGTCTGTCCTTAAAGGTCTGGTAGTGATCTACAGCCACAGTTCTGAGATCGCAGATCACTGTATGCAGAACCTAAAGGTTGACGGTGACATCGCTATGATAGCGTTTAGGAGCCGGTCCCATCACCACGGAACCACATGGCCGTAATTCCATGTAAACTTCAATAAAGGAATGCAATGGGCATTGGGTAGTGAAAGTGGATGGACAGAGACATCGTCAACTTAAGAATGTGATTCTGAAGGTGTGAGCTGTGGCTTTCTGCTGAAGGCTGAGGAGTACAGCATTATTTGTTGGGGTTTCACTGTCAGTTTGCTCAGTGCCTGCAAATCACAGGAGGCCTCATTTTCCTCACGTTGTGGAGTAAAGCTCCGTGACCCGGTGACACTGGGGTCAGAGAGGGAGAGGGAAGAAGACATCCACGTGACGTGGAGGTTACGATGGGGAGACGGGTTATCCGCAGTCATGTCTTATAAAGATTCAACACATCATTGGTGGAACAAACTTGTTTATCGTAACATTTTAAATTCCATTGCAAAGCATGATTCACTTTATACGTACACACCCCTGCCCTGGTGCTGAAGCTTAAAATGGTCAGTGTCACCGTGCCATCAAGTATCTCTGATTAAGAATGAACATAAATTAACAAACACAATTCAAAACCTCTCACACAGGTCTGATGTTTGTGTTGCAGTTCCATGATTAAAAATCTAACAAACCAGCTCCAGCTGTGTTTGGGTTGAGAAGCCTTCTGCACATTCTCAAAGATTACATTTGAAAACTGAAGCTGACATTGTTTTGATTACTTGTAGCAGAAATGAATTGCATGTAATCAATTCATATAAATGTTTTTCATCATGGTATAATCAGCTGGAATTGGGATCTATACGAATGACACCATCTGTGCACCAGTGACCCAGACGACCTAGTGACCGTGAACAACCCAAAGAGTGTAAATGCTCACTGAAGGTCGCCCTGGGATTGATGTCGTGTTGGAATGGAGGGTTGAATGAAAAGATGCTGCACACCTGCATCACGCAACGATCCTCCTCTAGATGTCACTCAATCCTACACACTGAATCGTGGAGTATATCTTAACATTTCAGTAAATGTATTGGTGGTATTGTCAAAAGTGCATTTCCATTGATTAGATAAACACAATTCATTGTGTACATGTACATTATGTGTATGGACATGTGTCGTACTTTATGACGTTTGCTTTGACCTCAAAAAGAACATTGTATAGTTAAAAGATGTGGATGCTTCGCAGAATAAAAAATAATTTGTGTATAACTTCTTTGCTTTGCTCTTCGAATAAATTGACAGTGAAACACCAGCGGGCGGTGAAACCCTGATCCAGCGCATTGTTTCCTGAGCGCAGGATTTCACTTCAGAGACTAAACATGCAGGCGACTTCCAACCCTGTCCATGTTTTCTGTGACACGGCTGAAGCCATTCAAGGACTCCACTTCATTTCCAGTGAGAGCATGTCAGATTTGATTGATTGGAATGATATAATGCCCACCCTGGGAACTACACAACTGTCATGAAAATAGGTTGACAGCTGGGGCAGATACTTTATCAGACTTATACAAACGGATTTATCTGTGGCGCCCGGGCCCCTGACTGTATTAAAATATGTATGGAGGATTTTCAGGAGAGGAAACGTTCACGTTGTCTTCAGACTGTTACAGCGGCGGCGCAGAGATGAAGGTTTTCATAGATATGTGCATGCCAGGATTTTCTTGATTTCAAAGGTGCGTAAGATCTGTTATTTTTGTGACTTCTAAAACATATTACAAAACAATCACATACTGTCATTTATTCATTCAGAATCCTGTAAATGTAAGGATATATTTTCCATTACCCTTGAATGAGCCTATCAATGTATATTTACATGAGGAGCGGGTCCTCTCTATGGGGGCTGCCATGTTTACACACTAGGCCCGAGTGGACACATCTTTTGAGTTTTAATGACAACTGAAGTCGACCGTAGAATCTCCTGCACTCTCAGAAGGGGGAGGTGATGGATACAACATGCACCTTCACCTCTAGATGTCACCAAATCTACCCCACTGCACCTTTCAGATGCCCGAATCACTGTTGGGGTGTTTTGAGAGACATCAGTGTTTTAATTGTAGTTTTCTGATAAATAATTGTACACACAACCACAGTGTGATGGCGCAGAGTTCTGGGGACTTGTTGGATGATTTTAAAGTTCAGAAAGTTTCCCTCTGAATACAGATGTGTACAGAGTTCAAATCACTCGGCAGGATTCTGCTATTTAGTCAGAACAAGCCTCTCAGCATTCTGCCTTGATGATCTCTGCTCTGTTCACCTGACTGATCTCGATATAGATTTCTCAAGAATACAGGTTGTTGAGCGGCTGACACACACGCACACACGCGCACACACACACACCACTCTTTATGCTTGGTTAAAAGTACACAACAAAGCCATATCCTCCAATATATTTACTGACATTTGCAGGAACAAGCATATGGTCAGCTGATGGTCTGAAAATGTCCCGTGTGGCGCACACACTGCACCTGGAGACTTTTATTAGAGTTGACAGTAATTGCCACAGAGGTAATAGTTATTTTGGTCGTCAGTCAATCTCTGTATCGAGTGAGTGCTCCAGTTTTCATTCCTCTGGAGAGGCGGCGTGCTGCGCCTGTGAATCAGCTTTAAATTTGTAAATGATAGGACCATCAAGGGGCTGTCTGATTTCAGGAACTCGACAAAGAGCGTGGGCTCGCCGCGGAGCGCCTGCATTCACACGCTGAGGTGGCAGATGCAGTATTCCACGGCCTTTTCTCCGAGATGAACACAAACTCCCACATGTGATCACAATTCCCCAGTTAAAGGCGTCAATAATTCATCTGTGTGTATCCATGCAACCGGCGGTGCACGCTCTACAAGTCGTTGCTTCATCCAGCAATCCAAACATCACCCTCCCCCTCCTCTGTAGTACACCCACCCATCCATCCACCCATCCATCCATCCATCCATCCACCCATCCATCCGTCCATCCGTCCTCTGACCTCCGCTGTAAATCTCTGCGCCCAACACTGACACCAGGCGGCGCAGGCGGGTCACTGGGTGATGAGAGGGAAATAAAACAATGGCTTTTATGGCTCTGGAGGATGCAGCAGTCAGGCTTAGAAAGCCTTGCATTTGATTGGAGTAACTCACATTTACTGACCACTGATCTCCCACTCCATTAGCTGCAGTACATAAAGGCCATTAATCCCGTGCACCTTGGAGCAGGCGGCACCCAGAGTGCGCCGAGTCAACGCACCGGCCCATGAGGAACAGTTGGGGCAGTTCAATGCAATCTTGTGTTGTGTAATCTAATCTTTAATGTTATTTCTTTTTTCAGGGCTCGTTAAATGAGAGTAAGAATATCAATATCACACACGGGCACATGCAGGAAAACACTCTGAGAATATAGAATACAGTCACAGTTCAACAAGCTGGGTTGAATCATTTAGAATGTAAGTATAAATGATTTGGGCTAAATTTATTTGAGTATAAAATGAAATAACTCATTTTACACACTAATAAGAAATTCAGCTCAGATACAACTCCATCACTAGATGTCACTAAATCCTATATACTGTTGATTTCAACTGCTCCAGCGCCTAAAATATAATTTACATTCGTACAATGGGTTCCAGGTCGCAGAGAAACAAAGTCGAGTGAAACAAGTCCTACGAGTTTAGTCTTGGTGGATCCAAACCGTCATCTGTGATTACAGAGTCATTGCTGAATCGTTACCTGAAAGCAGGTCAGTAAGTAAATGGTCTGTATTTGTGCAGCACTTTATCGGGTCTTGAAGACCCCTCAAAGCTTTACACTACAGTTTTTATTAAACATTCATACTGCTCATCTTTTTGAAGCACTTTGTATCTGGACAACGTGGGGTTGCACGAGGACCCCTCAGCATACAGAATGGGGAGAGGCGGGAGTCGAACCCCCGACCCTCTGGTCAGAGGACAGATGGAGAGAGGACACATATTCTTCTGAACTTAACTCAATGGTTTGATTTCAAATGAGCTGATCACTGCCATTTTTTATTTTAAACTGACCATTTTGAACCATGCTCATTTCAAGTACTTTAAACAGTCAGACAGCTCCCATCCAATTCAAACAATTAGGAAAACTGTGCATATTGCATATCTTCCATTTTGGCTGCTTCCAAATGATTTAATGATTTTTTTTTTTTCATATAGTAAAATCAACTATCCTTATTTAGTTTTTTTTTAAAACAAGGTAATAAGTGAAGCCCTCCACCAGCATGCTTGGAAGGGAGGTCTTTATATTTAACACGTTAACAAACTGAGCACCTGAATGAGACACCTTGAAAGACACCTTTTCGATAACAAACTAATTGACTATTTCACATCCTTGTTTTTCTCTTTTTCTCTCTGAAGCAGTTTAAGAGGTTCCTCCTTGTACATGTTTGGTTTGCTTGTTGCCTAGATGTGGTGCAAACCCTTTAGGAAACATCAGCGCTCCACGAAGCTGGTGAACCTCACCCTGACAGAGAAGCACTTTGCTGCCAAACCCATGGAGCTGCTGAAAATGAACACTTGGCCACGGCCCCCGACGAGCAGTGACCTGGAGGGCCGGTGCGCGAGACTGAATGGAGTCGAGGATATATAGTGCGTGACAGTCAGAGAGTCAGACATCCGCGCAGCCAGCGACTCATCTATCAAAGCGACAAGCGGCGTCTTAAAGAATGGATGGCTGCTGCAACCTTGGAGCTCGTGTAAAAGCCTGACAAACAAACGGGATGAATGTCCAGGGCGTTGGCACGGGGCAGACGCCAGCCTCCGCCGGCCGGTGGGCACAGACCTCACCCGGTGGTCACAGCGCAAACAGCAACACAGGCCGGTGGTTTCGGCTGCAGACGGGAAGAACGGCAACTGGTTCGACCACATAATCAGGTCACGTCAGGTGCATTTTAATGTCGCTCATTTTAAAAGACGTGTTTTTTGTTGATTATACAATATAGTTAAGCTTTATTATTACCCCCAGGGGGCAAATTGATGTACAGCCAGCCAGCAGCAATCTCTCAAGAAGTCATGGACATTCAACAGCTACAACAAACACCAACCGAAGAATCCCCAAAGGAGACCAGCGTGTTCTACAGGGAGATCAGACAGAACTTAATGTTTAACAGCTCAATTGCAATAGTTTAGCTCGCCCATTATTATATAAATAATTGTTCAAAGAAGTCTGTTTTTGAAACTGCTCTTTTTGTGACTCCCTTGTGCAGCCATGTCTGAGTTTAAGGGAACAATGCAATACATTAATCGTTTTCTGCTTAATATGTGGTGCATGGCAATCACTGAACACACTTCTACTGCTCTATACGCATCAAAGGCAAGACTGAACTCTACAGCGGCAACAACGAATCTATTGAATCTTCAAGAATCAATGATTTATTAATTAGCAAGTGATTTGGTAACTGATTCATCAGTTTCAAAGAAGAATGAATGGACTATAAAGTACTGTGCACATTTCCTCTGTTTCTCTCTGTAACTTTAGGAAAACTTTACAGTGGTAATGCTTAAACATGTAAAAAGAACCAAGGTGAAACACCATTGTCTTGGACCTCAAAGGTCACTGGTTCAAGTCCCACTTGGACGCTGCTGTAGTATCACTGGCCCTGACACTGACACCCCAAATGGCCCTATGTGTACTGGTAGAAGTAACCCTCGACCCAGATGACTGGATGAGCAGTAGAAGATGACACTACCGTTGTCTTGGCAGCAGCTCTGCACTTTGTGCTGCTCGTTGTGACTAAGTCATGTCTGGCCAAACAGGAAGTGATCAACACGAGGGTCAAACTCCATCAAACAATGGCACTGAGTGACGGCTGCTGTGGGACCTTCACTTGGCTTCAGGAATCCAAACCTGAAAGCTCAGCTGAGTACCGTTTAAAATTCTGGGCAGTTGAGTAGAGCCTGGTTGTCAATTTGAAAAAAGGGAAAAACATCATCAAATATTCATCCCGAGAAGCCACTTCAGATTCCATCTAATCAGATTAAAATCTACTTTCTGTTCTTTCCTTTTAGTGGAAAAGTCAATATAAACAAAATGCAAACAAACAGATTGAACACTCTTGGTGAGTCAGACACGGTGCTGTAATTGCACTTGGCATTTAAACCACACTGGATTTGTTTGTTCTACATTAAAGCAATATTTCACCTGGGCCATAAATCCTCTGTGACCCGCCAAATCAGCCGCTCAGCGAGACACCACTTTACAATAACAGTCTCTGTACAGTAGTTCACGGAGGTCAGACTTCTTTGTGCAGTGACTGTGAAGCATGTTGTATAATCCTGTGTCTTGTATGTGACAGTGTATTGACTGTTGTTTGACCTTGTCGCTTTTAAAGGAAAGAATTGACTCGGAGCCGAGATGTGAAACTCTTTATCGTTGTACTCTGAACCATATTGTGACACGCGAAGGTGAAGCTATTCAACAATACGAGACGTCCGGCACCGAGTCGGACCACAACAAAGACTAACACACTCGTACGCACACGCAAACACTCCAGCACTGGCACATACTCCAGCCTCTGCTTTGAACTCGCAGTCCTGCAGGACTCCTCCCTCACTGATGTGTCAGGGAGACGGCGGGAAAGGTAGAAGCTAATTGAAATCTACGTTCGCTCTGAGATATCTCTCTTTGGTGTCCAAAGACTTGGGAGTTATCCGTCAGGGCACTGCCAGGTGTTGATAGGATTTTCAGAGAGGACGATACTCTGAACGAAGCAGAGCCTGTGTCCTTGACGAGTGCAGTTAATTAAACTAACAATCAGCTGTTGACAGCCGTCACATCAATACAGCAATTAAAGGCGCACCACACAACAGCCTCCTCCCCTCTGAACTGCATTGTATGCACATTTGTCATGTTACCAGCATTTCATCTATTCCAGATTAGATTACAGATCAAAAACTGATCAAAATACAAGATGCATATATATATATATATATATATATATATATATATATATATATATATATTNNNAATGATGAACTAGAATAAACCATTTAGAGTTTTTCCAGTTTTACCACAAAGAGCATTAGGAGACACATTATTGTCCGTCTGTTCTCTCGGAGCCTGTTGTGCAGTTGATTTGCTTTCAGAGTAAGTCATGTGAGGAATACTTTAACAGACCAAGAGCTGCCCTGGGAGCTTTTGTTTTGTACATTTCCATGAGGACAATCAGGTATTGGTAAAGTGGCTTGAACAGAGAGGACCGAGCTGGAAGGGGCGGCAAACTTACGGCCCGTGGGCCAAAACTCTCCAGCCAAAGGGAGCAACACCGAGATTACTGCAATACTTCAAGGAAAGTAAAAGTAGTAGTAAGTAAACTGTTCATGTTGGAGGTTGCTCATGATGTTGTGTGATGAGATAAATTCAATGTGAACGTTTTCAGGATGAACTTACAATAGGTTTATAGGTTATTAAGCTATGATTTCATTGGTCCTTCCCACTTGACATCAAATTGGCCCCTGGACTGATCAGGTCGATCCAATTCCAGCCAGGATGACATGATTGAGTATGTAAATGGAAATATATGAAAATAATGACTGTCACAATTCCAGCTTCTTTCTAAATGGGCCATTTTGGATCATTTTCCTCTGAGTGACATTATTACATTAAAGATTTCGATTCAACTTGGGCATTTATTCAGATTATTTGAGTCCATATCTACATTTATACATACCTAAGAATGTAGTGACATGTGTGAGCATTTTAATCAATTGACCTTATCTAAAAAGTAATAATGTTCCCACAATAATTATGAAAAAGAACCGATTCAAATCTGTGAATTATCCAAAATAATATTCAGTGGCAGATAATCTAAATCTACTGATCTGCCTCGTGCAGCTGTGTCATTGTTGAGAACAACCTGAATGTACCTGCACTCATTATAAATCTTGGGAGGATTTTGAAGAAAGCAGGAGAAGTTGTGTCTCTCCTCGTGCACAGGGTTTCCCGCTGTCACTCTCAAACTCTGCCGCTGATCTAGTTGTCATTCATCAAAAACTCCACCGGAACATGTAATGGCGTAATTACATTAACAATGATTGGCAGCCTAAATAACATCACAATTCTGGAGAAACTTTCAGAAGAGTGTACATTTGCATAAGCGACGTAGATTAATGCGACGGGCGAGCAGCTGCTCACACCAGGACGCCGGCACCATAACAAGTTTCAAGTCATTTGGCGTAATCAGTGAAAACTTTGTGTTTTCAGGTTAAATTTCTGAGGAGGTGGAGAAGTGGCGGAGAGTGAGGAGCGTGAACTCTGACAAGAGAGAGTCGGGTGCTGATTCACACCCATTAGATGAAATAACAGTGTTTGAGATGATAACAGAGGGTGTTAGCGTTGGAGGCTCCTGCCTGGGGGAGGCAGGGGGCGTCGTTGTGTTTCTGATGTTCGCCGCAAGAGCGAAAAAGAAGCGAGACACAACACCGACGTCTTGCTCTGCCGTCAATAGCATGGAGTCATACCATCAGTCATATGACATCATCATCTCCTTTGATGTTTTATGCCACATTAAAGCCATTTTATCACTTGCCTGACCCGATAACATACGTTTCCTGCATCGAACATGTTTTAACGTGATTTACGGAAAACTGATCGATTCCAGACTCGAATCATCGTTAAGTGCAAAGGAAGCTCTAACAAACAGCCCCGCAGGACATTTTTCCAGCTCCCTGGAGAATCACACGCTCACCAGAGAGACCATCTGAAATAGCTCCGTTGTATTTCTCAAAACACACATCAGACACAGCAGGGGGGCTGAGGGGAGGATATCGAGTTACATAATGATGTCGATCTAAGGTGCTGACATCAGGAGACTCTCAGGAACTTCACAATAAGAGAATCCGTTTCCTTGAAATTCTGCCTCTTTCATCGCATTGTCTCCCCTTAATAAGAAGCGGGAAGCTCCTCCGACTGGCGGGCATCTTGAGAAGAGTGGAAGAATGGGCGGCTGTGACAGGTGCATGGGCGTCCTGAAATGCCTCCAATGGTTTGTGTATGTGTGCACTCAGCGAGGCTCACATCACACTTTCTGAAAGACTGCTGGAGTGAAACCTCACCCCTCCAGCCTACAAGAGTATTAGACCTGTAAAATGTCTGACACATTTCTGTTTGACAGTTGCTTCCTTTCTTTTGGCATTTCTAATTCGAGCCAACTGAAGCCGGTGTCACTCTCTGCCAATCTCTCAGCCTGGCTTTTCATTACAGGGTCCTGGATTGCACTGGGGTGGGGGATAAATTGGTTATGTCTAAAGTCAAATTATATCCAGGTCTCTGCAATCGCATTCACTTATCGAAAAGGGGGAGAGGGAGGGGTAACTGCTAAAAAGGAATGTTTCTGAGTTGCCTGGTAAAAGACGGACTCACTCACAAAGGGGGGGGGGGGGGGGCCTCACCCGGGGGGGGGGGGGGGGGGGGGACTCACACCAGATTGGCTGGTCTAGACATGAGCCGGGACTTCTTTCACCGTCGTTCATGTTCGGCCCTGACAGGGAAAAGGCAAAGTTTTAAAATAGAAAAAGTCAAGTCGCTCTCAGCAATTATTTGACAACCGGAAAGCCGCGGCTGAGTTGAAAGGAACCGGAAAGCCCATGTGGAGTGGAACTGTAATTTTCAAAATTGTGCTATTCAAGCACTTCGGCCGAGTACATCTGGGCAGTTTGATTGTATTAGCGCAGGTTTAAAAAGAGTTCCATTACACAAAGGTACATTTGTCTTTTCATCTAGTGACCCAGTTTGGATTTTAATAAGCCCCTTACTCTTTGTTCTATTCTAAGTCATTAGAAGTGGCGTTGCCTTCTCTGATTCAACTGGTCATTTGCAGTTTCATTAAAGAAACAAAGTAATAGTACAAGTCTCCAACATGGGGATGAGTAGTGTAAAAAATATTTAAAAGAGGCTTAGATTGAAAATGAAGTTAACTTTAATATGAATGGATTGTAGTTCTGGTGAGTGAACATTCATTTGCCCAGCTGCCAGAGGGAGGCGTGTTCAGAAGATGTGGCTGGTATTAATAGAAGAGCTGAGAGCAGGTGGTCACACATTTCTTTCTTCTGAATCGTGTTGTGTCATAACTGACACTAATTAACTTTAAGATTCCATTAAAGGTTTTTATGTTTTGTTCAAATGTCCAGTTTTTAGACTGACTTCACTCCAGTCTTTGGTTAAAGGTGAGGTTGCTGATTGGCTTCTACAACATATTTTAGCTAATTTGGTGAAACTTTCACGCCAACAATAAGTAAAATATTTTCTCAGAAAAGGGGGAAAAAACAGCAATACTGAATCAACATGACGCATTATTTCAATCAAGACTGAATTATTGGTCATGATCCACTCGGACCAAACAAATCTTTAGTGGTCAGGGACACACTCATCCCAATTGGTCTCACTCTGAAATTATTCATGCCTCCATCTTATTGAATTCATCTGAAGAAATGAGCTGAAAAACGTTTAGTCATATAATTGAGCACATTCAGATAGTACTTGATCTATATGCCGGGGTGCTACGATTAATGATCCACACTGAGACTCTTTGGTCGGCACTGCAATGGAATCATTGCAAATTCTGTTCAAGTGAGGGCTGATAGTAAGCGACAGAAAATACTCTCGCCTGTCATACGATGACAATGAAAGGCTTTTCTATCCTGTTTTAAAGTACATGGTGGAGGTCACGCCACGGTAAATATAACACACAACCTGTTACGGAGCCGTACCACAAGCAAGTAAGTGGAAACGTGTTACTTCCTATCAAAGATCATCCATCTCTCTGACTGCAGCATCGCGCTGCTGATGTTTGACTTTATCTATGCTTCTCTTACGTGTGCCTATCAGTCACAGAGGCAACTGTCTCTTGGGCGAAAGCGCAGGAAAGCTGACCCTGAACTTCACTCATATCCCAACAGCTCGTGACTCATGACCCGCTCGCACTTTCAGCCTCCAATGGGCTGCAGAGCTGAGCTGGTCCCTAAAAGGATTTCGCCGATGATTGAGTCATGGCTGTGGGTGGAGGAGCGCAGGGCAGACCGGTGAGACTGACGGTGGTGGACTTCCAGCAGGGGAAAGCTTTCTGCTCAGCTGACCCGTTAGCTCCACACCATCATCTATTGTCAGGGCCAAGGCAGCATATTGACAAGGCCATCGATTTCCTGATTAATGGACCTCTCCGACATTGGCATTCACCGCTACCGACATCATTTTAATGTGTGCGTGATCAATAGCTCCATCAACTCGGAGAATATCCCGCTGTCAAGCTATGGGGGATTTGTCTGTGTGTATGTTCCCAATGGACCAATCGCAGTGAGGTCACGGAATGGGTGCAACACTGTGTTGAGGGAAATTAAGGTCTTGGTAAAGCTGCTCCGTGAATGTCAGCGAGAAGCAGATTCCCATGGAAATAAAGGTGAGAGTAGCAGCTTAGAAATGTTTCAGCGTTCACACCGTCTGTGGAATGCAGAGAACAAAGAGAATGTTGGTGGATCGTATATAGAGGGTTCTATCCCCAACAGCATGCGATGTAACCTGATTCAGGGATTGTTACGATGTGCAAGGGTGTGAAGAAGATGTGAAAGAGAAAAGAGAAGCTTCTATTGTTGTGACTTTGTCTCTATACATATGTAGATTGTGGCTGTGGCTGCAGTGAGCACAGCATCCAACTGAGAATGTTGCATATAAGTATAAGCAACTCTTGTGTAAATGTATTTCTCTTCTTACAACCACTATTCTCTCTCCTTCTCTCTTTCACAGCAGTCGTGTAAATATGTTTTGTTTCTCATCTGGAAAGAAACAGAGTTTCTGGAGTTCAAGAGGGTGGATACAAAAGTTGAGGACATGTTTAAATTAATCCTGAGTTCTTGGGACTGTAAAGATTCAGATAAAACAGGAAGCACAATATTAATAAGTGTGACATCATATCATAATAAAGGATGATTCAAACTAAGGTCATAGTCACACGAAGTTGAAAATAGTATATTTTCATTACAAAAGAAGATTTCTGTAAACACACAGTATATCACGACATGTGGTTGTCCACATGGACCTTCCGAAAAGTACAGCGTAGTACACATGCCAGGCCTGTAATGGCGCTGTGACACTGCCCCAGAAATGCACCAAAAACAGAGAAGAAGACATAGAGCACGTGTGGACTGTTGCCGTTGGTGGGTTAGCGTGTGTGGGTTGAAGGAGGGGCGGGGCCACAGCAAATGGGAAATATGCATATGGGTTGTAAACACGGTTTCAAAAATGAGCATGTTCTAGCTTCGCCGGCACTGTGGATGTCACGTCTCTACCATAAACACGCTTTATGCAGATACTCTTCAACTCCAGAGGACGAGACATTTCAAGAATCCAAAAAGTAAAATAGATCCTCATGAGAGTTCAAATGAAGACAGAGAGAGTTAGTAAATCAGGGGAACACACTGCATCGTTACCCCTTTAAGAAACCACCCAGACCCCCTCCGGCCCCAAATTCAAGCTACAGTTGTCAGGAAACCACACTGAAGGTGAGCACCAGTCAAAACAATGCAGCAAAACAAAAGTCCACTTTTGAACATTAGTTATGTTTAGTTATTGTCGCTTGTTTTATGAGTTCCTAAAACATAACAATACAGCATTATCATTGTGTTTATTGCTTCAGCCTTGCAAAACTCACTCTGCCATTTTAAATCTCCATCATAAATATTCCAAATGTTTCTGCCTGGTTGTTTGCAAAAAACCTAAGATGGGACAAGATTACAGCGCTGACCTTCAGTGCTTAGTAAACTGGAGTGATGAGATTTCCTCTAATGTGCTCATAGAGAGCATGCGGATACTGTGAGGTACACAGAACAGAAGCATGGAGCAAAATCTACAGGACTTTGCCACTGAGATGTGATTTGTGATTGTAATTTTATATGATTGGTGGGATATATTCATTAGGGGGCAGCAGCAATATCTACGATTGCCAGGCATTGAGTTGAATGTCAGTGACTAAATCAAACAGGAAGTCTGAATATTTGATCAAGAAACAGTTTCACAAAAACAAAATCAAAATGCCAGTTAAATGTGGGAGAATATTATAGGATGGACACATTAGAGCCTGCAATGCTGGCCTTCACTGGGAGTTAGGAAGCGTCCAATAAAGAAGAGTAAGAGCTGTTCTCCCAGCATGTTGGTGAAGCTGTGGGGAGCTGCTGGTGAGCCACAGTGCTAAGAATGACAGACTAAGATGTTGCTGTTTGACAGATTGTTGACATGAGTGTTCGCCAAATGTGAAGCCAAATGAGCGTTTATATCACCAACTGGCGCCTGGCTGCCGTTTATAAATCCCTCCTTCTCCATGTTACTAGATGGGACATAGACCACATTAGAAAAGTCATAGTTTCTGTAGCACTGCAACAACGTAGAGGGAACAGCTGACCTGCCAAAATCCTTAATATTATAGCACAGTGCATATCAGGTTCAGGGACATGGCGGAGCAAGTGAGCTATAGGTTGAGTAAAGAGATAGAATGCATAGATCGGAGAGTATTATTCATTTTCCCACACAAGCAGAGACAGATCTGATAGATTCCAGGGATCTGAATCCAAATCTAAACATATTGTGGTCAGACATGAAAAGCAGGGATGAAGGAGGAAGACAGAAAAAGTAACAATTGTAACACAATGCAGGACGGCAGTGAAGCGAAGGAGTCGGCTGCAACTTCTGGCAAAACACAAGGTTTGATGCAAAACATCCAAAGCTGTGCATGAGGTTCTGAGGCTCCAATTTACTTTCAGCCAGAGCAGCTCGACCCAGCCCTTCACCTCACATGCTACGTGCTGTCAATACCAGTAAACTCTGCAATTCACTTTTAGCAAGAAAAGATGGATCTGCCGCTCATCCCTCACCTGTTTGTTTGCACCTCCATCAAAGACTGTACATTTAAAATCACATCAGGAACACAGATCCATATTTCCAGCACACACATGCTTAGCCACCACCATACATCACAGGTAATGTGTTAGCCTTGCAAGAGCCTGGCTCAAGCCGCGAAGCCTCCAGACTACCAGGGTTGACAAATGAGAGAGTAAAGAGTTTGAATGTGCAGATGAATGATCCCCATGATTGCCCCGGACTGTAATAAAACACTATGTCAACTCTAATGCCGTTACTATTTCGTTGGTCTGCCGAGTGAGATGCTCCCTGGCCGGTCTGGGCGCTCAAGTCCTGTTTCCAAAGCAACGTCTTGATGCTGCTTAATTTGTCAGAGTTGAAAAAAGAGTGACAGCAATTTGCTATTAAAAGTTTTAATGTCCTAATGCGTGGGCGGAGGTGCTTTGTTTACTAAGCTTTAATATTTAAAACCTGTGTAAATCATGATGCATTTTAACAGGTGCTTGTAGTATGACTGTGCTCGTGTGTGTCTTTGCCTCTTAGTTATTACCCTGTCATACATTTAAACACCACCATCCATCAGGATAGAATTTCAAGACAGTTTTCAGGCTGACTCAGAGTGTCCTGCTATTTATATGTGATTAGGATGACAAACGAAAAGTGACAGGGAGCTGTGTAATACAACAAATTCAGATTTAATCCCCAATCTGTCTTTGGTATAATTTGTCTATAGTTTTCTCTGAGCTAGAATCCCTCACAGCATCTACACAGGATCGTGGTGCAACCTTTAAAAGGTGCCATCTGGAGTAGTGCCAGTGCTTTCTGAAAATGAGTTAAGTTCATTCACAACAACCCCACCCCTTTGCCTTTTCCACACACGTATATAAAGATAGTAACATATTCACATGCAGTATAAAGTCTATCTATAATCTATAATTTTCTGGAATTAATGAAATATAGGATTGAATGAAGAATATAAACACAACCAAACATGGCCTCTTTCAATCTGACTGAAATTACACCTGAATATTTGTGTACACACACACACACACACAAAATCAGCAATGTCCAAGCAGACCAGCAGCTTTGCACCAGGCTTTGATTCCCTCCCTGACGTCTGAAATTATCCCAAACTTCATTTGACTTCGAGTATCACTTGTCCAAGTTTGAGAGGAATCCCACTCACTATCTCAGTCTAAATCCTGCTCATTCTCTGCTCTTCATCCCACCTTTGCCAGCGGTTCTTCTCTTTCATATTGATTCCAAGCCTCGAAACTGAAGAGAGGGTCTTTATGGAGGCAGCCTGTGGTGGGGGGCCAGCTCAGGTCCCACTCGTAGAAAGCTTTTGAAGCCCAAAGAGCGGAACCCTTGAAGCAGCCGGGACGGTTGAGCTGCGCGTTGGCAGAGGCCTGCGCCCGAGGCCATGTCTCTGAACAGCACTCAGCTCTGACTCCCAGAGTGAGGGGTGCCGTCAGAAAGCTTCCAGGTGACAACAGGGGGGGGGGGGGGGGGGCAGAAGGCAGAGTAACCAAAACAATGGCTCCACCTTTCTATTTATCTTCTCCACTCACTGGAAGCAGGTACGAACGGCATATGAAGTATCGCAGCGCAGAATCCATGAATACGAAGATCAGAAGCATGAAGCCGATAAGACACCTGTCGTGATCTTTCAACACAATCTAACAAGTCAGTTGTTGCAAAACAATGGCTCCACCTTTCCGTTTCCCGTTTTATTTATCTTCTCCACTCACTGGAAGCAGGTACGAACGGCATATGAAGTATCGCAGCGCAGAATCCATGAATACGAAGATCAGAAGCATGAAGCCGATAAGACACCTGTCGTGATCTTTCAACACAATCTAACAAGTCAGTTGTTGAATATAAAAACCAAAACCTTATGTAATTCAATTCGGACAAAAGTGGAGATGGCTATCGATGTTTTATAGATGAAAAGTAAGATTCGCAAGAGTTAAACTGCTCGATGAAATGTTTGTGAAATCCATCTTTATGTTGTGGTGCTCACCTCGGCTGTGTACGTGGAATACTAGAGAGAGACTTGGCTACAGTCATCACTATTAATACACTATTCTCAAAGAATTAGGATTAAAGGTGTGAATAATGTGTAAAATGCTTTAAAAACCTTTAAAACATGGCTGCCTCTGTAGAGAGGACCTGCTCCTGTTGTACACAAAGAGGGCTCATCAAAGGAAAATCAAATCATGTACATATTTCTTTAAATAAGGAATGAAATGAATCTGGGGTTATAGACTCAGAATCATACATGTATAAATATAATGATTTTGTTTAGAATTTCTGACATTAAAAGTTATACTACAACTATTTAGACGAATACTCGTTGAAGCCAAATGACAGTTTTCGTATCTGCGTCCACATTTAGCAGAGAGAAGAACCAGAGGAAGGTCCACTGTCAGTCTGATGCGCCCTGCCACAAAATATGCAACCAGTCACCAGACTCCTTTCTCACCACACCACCTGCTCCTTCATGCTTGCCCTTCATTGCAACATCCTGAGTCACTCCGTGACCGGCGGCACGAGCTGTAACCATACCATGCTCAGGATGTGTCAAATATTTTATTCTCTCTGTTGTCTGACAGCTCGGCTTCACAGTCGGACCTGAGTCTTGTAGGTTCTGACTCACCTTTCCAGTTAGAACATGCTTCTAGAACCTCATCCTGTCGTGGTCATGTTTTCTACTTCATCTGAGCTGCACATAATTACTGCTCTTTCCCGTTTCCTAAATTATTTCTACAAATCAGAGGAACCAAAACTCCTTATGCACAATCATACCGAGGCACCTTCTCCAGCCATTGTTTCTTTGAAACACACATTTAGCAGTTGACTGAATTCGCATTCATTTCAAAATCAGCCCACGTAAAAACAGGAACACCTCAAACCATGATTGGAACAAACAGAAGTATCCACATGCACAACCAGGAAACTCATGATGTGACACAGTCATGATACGAGGGCCACAATAATACACAATAAACACAATAACTAATCATAACACCATGAGACAGCAACTCTGTGTAAGAGCGCTACTTAAGATTGGATTTTAAATACCTGTCTTTATCATGTAAGAAATGTGTATTTATTCACTTGAGATTGGAGCCATTTGCTCAGAGATGAAACCAAAGTTAGATGAAGCGGTAAACTGAAAAGAGTCTAATGACTCAGTCTTTAACAAACTCTCTCTAACTTGTCAACATCCCCTCGTGCCTCCATTCAACACACCCATTTAATTGTGGCAGGTAACTACAACCTCTGCTGAGCTGTTTACCCCCCCCCCCCCCCCCCCCCCCCCCGCCACCCCTACACCACACACCTTCCAATCTCTGGTAAGAACTGAGCTCCTGCACCTAATCCAGGACCACGGACAGCTCCCTGGTTCTTGTTCGACCAGTGATGGCCTGCTGACTGCGTGACAGTTCACGGTGTCTGTCGTTTGGTCACTGACCGACACACACACACACACACACACACACACACACTTCACCTCTAACCACTTCTTGGCTACAGGATAATGGAAATGATGTCAGGGAGAAATTATAATACAAACAGCATTTGAGAGGAAACACAGAGGTACTTGTCCTTCCTTGAGACAACGCGAGTGACTATCGCGTCATGTGCAGAGGTGAAAGACGACAGTGCTGATGGATAAACCCCTGTAATGCTCTTCTTTGACTTATGGCCATGCGCAGGTGTGTGTTTTTCATTAACAACATGATGCAGTTGCTCACAGATTAATCAGAGAGGAGAAGATACATCCTGATCATACCTGTGCTGTCAACAAACACGCCTGGCAGACGTCTTTCAGCAGCCTTCACTTGTGTCCGCAGGCTTATCCTCGCCCTGCAAACACACAACAGTCACTGTGACAGCTGCACACATCTGCCCATCATCATCAGCCCGTCTCAGAAAAGGCCCTTTACATTCTACAAAACCAGGGTTATTTTGGTTTGTTTGTATGTGGCTCATGTTCGCACCCTGCAGTTCATTTTCCTTAAGGGAAGTGCATCTCTCCTCCCTGCAGATGAAAGTGTGAATGTGGTGAACCTGCGATGAACTACTGACCTGTCCAGAGTGCTTTCCTTCCTTCCTTCTTTCCTTCCTTCCTTCTTTCCTTCCTTCCTTCGCCTCAGTTCATATTCAGAGAGGGATGAACCTAAAAGGAAGAAACCATGTTAAAAAATAAATGAACGCACTGAAAAGACGTAGAGCTTCCATAAGGATGTCGAGGCTGGAATCCAAACTCGACACGGAATGGACGGGGAATTTGACGCCGAGTTATTGATCAGAGGGAATACTGTGATAAGTGTTTGAATGGCATCAGAGAGTCTCACACGTGGCTTTGGTTCATTTGGACTCAGTTTACACCGAGGTGAATCTTCAATTTCCTTAAAGAACATGAACCTTAAATTGTCTTTATAAAAAGAAAGGGTCTATTAAATAAGCAGCATGATGCACATTACAATCATTAGCACTGGCAATATACTATATTATTCATATCTATTACACATGATAATGTATGATTATCAACAGCTGCAAACTCAGGACAAGTTGCTGTATTTCTCAAACACCGTGACCTAAATCATAATCATGATCCTCATCAGAATTGTAGATGCGTGATTTGTATTACATCGTCATGCAGCTTTTGGTGACATTCACGTTACTAACCACACTGTTCCAACTGGAAACCACTACACATCAGATTGATGGTTCATATTCAACAACGACATGACATGCCTCAGATGTTCGTGTGAACACGACGGTCCCCTGAAATAACTTGTGTGCACAATGTTACTATTTGAAAAGCACCAACAACAACTAAGAACGTTGGCAGTCAGCTTTTTAACTGAAACTCGACATTAAGATGTTTCACCGATTAACACAGTTGGTTAAGTGTTTAATCATCCAATCTGAGGGAGGACGTATCAGACAGGCAGGTAACAACTTAACCAATATGTGCAGCATTAATTAGGTTTATGAGCCAGAATGTTTGCAGAAAATATTAATTATTTAAAGAAGTGAAATCTAGGATTTAGAAACAAAAAACACAAATCTAAAGCCATGAAGCTGATAGCGCCACAACAGTTGATATGGATTGTTTACTTTGTACAAATAGTATATTAGTGTATTAGTGTACATTAGAGAGTGATATAACAACACAGACCATATGATATGTACTCCTACACACAAAGCTCATCCTTTTAACTCAATGGCTGCCGTCCAATCCTATGTAGATTCTGCTGCTGTCAGAGACTTGTCTATATGAGCGGATCTTTAAACCGGGAGCACACGAAGAACAAGGCTGGGCAGGATCCATAGTTTCCATTAAGAGTCATTTCTTGCGCCATCATTTGCTGAGTAAACACGCGATCCTTCCAAGTTACCCATTAAGAACAAAGACAAGGCCAAACGGCGTAAAATCAATTCATCCAAATAGGTGAATGTAGTCTGTTGTGCTGACAACAAAGATGCACACTTTGGCTTTTATTATTAAAAAATGCTTAGTTTTGCTTAATGTGTCCAATTTCTAGTAACTCTTGTGTTAGTGGGTTATTGAAAAACAGTAGATCGCTGTTGCACTTGTGCAATAACTCTTGTTCCACTTAATGATCCATGATATGTTTCATTAGATCGATCAAGTGATGGAAAACAAAACCTCCCCCACATTCATTTTGATATGAATCAAAATGTTCACTTCTGCCGTCTCAAGCCCGACACCCTGAGTCACAATGAGCAAGCACTGAACTCACTGTAATCAATTAAGAGTAAAACTCTCAATATGTTAGAGTTTCCATAAAGTTTAGAATCATGACAGGACCTGATTAAACTATTTGTGAAATGTAAGAAGTAAAAATGATTCTACATCAGATCCTCAGACAGAGGATGTGAGGGTGAGACGTTGGTACCATGACAGCGCTTCCATCCTCTTTCCTTTGATGTTGTTCTTGCCCTTCACTGCGCCTCTCTGTTACCACACCGCTATGCTCAACTTTTGAAGCGGCTTCATTCTTTTCAGCGAGGGGCGGGAGAGACATCACTTTATGTTTTGATGATGCTCACGATAAATGTTCTCAGGAATGATATCAAGAATCTGGTTTCACCTCTGAGGTCTGGTGAAGAACTCAGGGAGAGTGAGAAGTGGAGAGAGAGGAACACAGGCTGGACTTCCTCCCATTGTCCAGAGGTGATGCCCAGTGTCCCTGGATACAGAGGCTGTAATCAGATAAGATTCTGTTGCCATGGAGCCGACATATTATCAGCATCACATTGATATAGATACATTTGACCATTAGACTATTTTGGTCTCATCGAATAATTAAAACCAAAATTGTAGAAGTAGTTAAACACCGATCAGTGTGAATACAAACTATATAAAACAATAGAAATCAACCTTGAGGAAATATGTGGTGTGCACTTACAATGCATTTATGTGTTTATACCTGAGCATCTGTTCACTTGATTATTTTAATCAAATAAATCTACATTGGGAATACGATTTATTCTTTAATTAATCATCTGAGTTCTTTATTTTTGTAAAGTCTGATTGGATTTATGAGACAAATTAGCATATAAACAGTTTGTTGATGAGGTTAGAGGGATTTAATCGAATGTAATGGGTGCAAGTCAAAGTTTGTCATTATCATCCATATCTCAGAGGGTCATTACTGTCCAGTGCAGTTTGAAAAGGAACGAGGTTTTGAGATGATTTAAAGACTGGCTTCCTGCAACTAGGATACATTGTGGCAGAGTGCATTTGAACGTAAAAAGAATGACAAAAGCATCATCAGCATCAGAAAGTTGCCGACTTATTATTTTGATGCCAGCATTTGAGTGAGTGCGACTGTCTGACCAGCAGTTAAATGATGCTAAAGTGTAGATCGATTATGTAGCAAACTGAAGAATTCTTAAAACATATTCTTCCTCTTACAACAGAGCTGAATTATAAAGCTGTAGTTGGTTCTACCATTAATGTCATAGCTGATTGGTTGCTGGCTATTTGGGCTAATGGCTGCATGACATGGTTTATGCCCCTTAATTATAGTTAGATTATTGCCTGCCTCGGCTGTTCTGGAAAAAGCCAGGGGTGTGGACCAGCGCTGTCAGCTCTTTCCGCCCCGGGTCTCTGAATCGGAGCTTCATTGGTTGTTCAGTGTAACATATGGAATGCCTCTCTCAGTCTCTGCTCTCGCTCTCCCAGTAGAATAATCAAGATATTCTCAGAGGCTCAGGCCCATGTCTGCTCAGCGCAGTAAATTGTGCAGTCTGTTGGTTGTTGCTGGTAAAAATAGGAGAGTCTATTAGCAGCTCGCCAAATCATACAGAGCAGTGTATGACATGGGAAAAGAGACACAGATGTAAGGGTGTCAAAGGTCCTATTTTTATTTAAAGGTGCAGTGTGTAAGATATGGTGAAGTCGCACGTGGTATCCCTCACCTCACCCTTCCCCTTCCAGCATGCATGAGAACCTATGGTTGCCCTCAGTTGCCAGTTAAGCTCTGGACTACTGTAAAAACATGGCCGCCCCCATAGAGAGGACCTGTTCCTGATGTAAATATGCATTCAAGGGCTCAATTTAGGGGTAATGTGAAAAGAATGTATACGTTCAGGTGATTATACATTATATCATAATGGTACATTCGTAAAAAAATGCTAGTTTAGAATTTTTATCTACAAATAAAAGTCATGAGAAGCAACGGCTGAATGTCTTCATTACGGTGATCGTTGTCCAGGTATGAACACTATTGTGGACATTTCCTTGAAAACACCTTTAAACAACCATGCACTGAAATGCCTTCATGTTACAACAATAGCATGTGAAAGTAGCAGAGATATGTGTAAATACAAGTGCTGCGTGTGCTCCACAGGGAGACAATACAAGTCATGGCTGTATTTCTATTTCACAGAAATTACACTGCGACTGAACCTTGGCAGAGACAAGGAGGAAAACAAGATGTGACACTCCCAGTGGCCGGTGCTGCGGCCGAATGCCGGCGGAGGCCTTGTATGCATTCAAGGTTGATTCCTTTCCTTGGGGACCATTAGTAACAACCTTTCAGAGGTACTGATTGGAAAGAGAGGCGCTCTGCATATCAACAGGAAGTAGAAACCCCAGAGGTTGGCAGTCTGGTCACAAAGATGTAAAGAGGAGCGGAGTCGAGGAGGAGGTGAGAAATGAATGAGCGGAAAGGAGGAAGAAATAGGGAGGAAGCAGTGGTCGGTCACAGAGGAGCAGTCGTTAAGATGCTAAAATAAGTTGGAATAAAGGGAACGGGGTGTGAGGTGGGAGTCGTGGTGAAAGATAATAAAGACAGATATAAAAGCTAATGGTTAATCAAGGCTTTGAAGGGGTAGAATCTTGGGAGGTAAGATCTAAATGAACAACCTTCACCGTGGAGGTTTTCATCTGTGTTTGAGCAAGATTACAAAAGAGCCACTAGGGATTAGAATGACTCTTGCCTGGGTTACTGGAAGATGCATAACACTGTGGTTTAAGCCTCCATCAGGAAGGGAATCGGAGATTGTTTTTGTCTTTCCATCTTTGAATAGAAATGATATTATTCCTCAATCATAAATTTTAACCGTCGCCTCCAGCTGACGTAGGAAGCGTGCAGCCCAACGAGCCATTTGAGCACACTCTGAAATAGAGTTCTCTCCTCTATTCCACACCAGACACGCCCCTTTATACAAAGACCACCAACAAATAAGACTGGAAAACACACTGTGCTGGAGCTTTAAAATTGAAATCTCCATTTCTAATTGAAATCTCTATTTTAATGTGTGGGTGAAAACCTCAACCTCTGATCTTTCCGTTCAAGATCTCAGACACAACTCCACCATGTTTACTACAGATGGCGCATCATTCTATTAACCTGTCAGAGGACACGAAGCGTCCTGCAGCAGAGCAAAGAGCTGTGACAAACTCTTTAGCTCACCAGTCAAAAACAGAAATATTTCTAAAAGAAAAATATAGAGATGTAACCTAATGAAGACATCCACAGCCAGACTGTGGCACTGCTTCGATGTGTCACAGCAAAAGGGTGAAATATCACCTCAGTGGGAGAAAAGTGAATCACACAACACACACAGCAAACATAAAGAAGAAAGAGCTTGGAGTGTATTGGCTCATCTATCAGCAGCATCTCTCTCTCTTCGAGACAGAGGAGGCAGGAAAGCCATCAGTCACATTTTTTAAATAATATACTCCGCTCCCTCTTTGCTCCCGTGGTGCCGGCAGAACGACTTTACTTCAGCTGTCTGGAGAGAAATCCATAGAGAGCGCTGGACTTTCAGGGTCAGCCGCAGAAAACGGCCAGACAGGCTGTCTTTGGAGGTTTTCACTTCAAGAAGCGGGGGTCCCTCAGTCCCCTCGCTGTGTGATGTTAAATTCTGAGGTAAGCGTAAAAGCCGGCATAGGGAGAGCGTCAGCATGTCGATGGTCTGGTGCGGAGGCTCGCTAGATTGGTTTGGCGAGCGTGAAGACGTCCACGTGAAAAGAGACTGGTAAAAAAAGAGTGACTCTAATGGCAAACACTGTGACACAGTGGAGCCGACCCTGAGTGGTGGAGAATACCAAGTTGTTCCAAGACATTCAAGATGTAGAAAATAAGAATAGATCCTCTGTGCATTTCCCATCTTTAGGCAGACAGTCTTTACATCGTCCCTCCTATATGCAACCTGGATATTTTCCAAAACAGACAACGCTCGATTCTCTGACAAATAAAGCATTGCAGAGTCACACAACAAAGAGAAAACTGTTAAAACAGTGGAGAAGAAAACAAAAGTTTGAGGTAAAGAAAAAGACCTGTGTTGTGGCTTCAGCAGCCGATGTGACTGGAAAGCGAATCATCTGGGTGTCATCCAAACTTCTGGAAAAGGCACTTGTACCGGATGTCAACAGCTGGTTCCAGTATTTAATCTCAATACTGACGGAGCATGTGAGTGGGGTGATGTTCCTGACAAGCCGTCACAGATCAGAGACTACTGATCCATTAGGGAATGGATGTGGATGAAAGCTCCACTCTCAGGTACTTCCTGAAATATTATGTCCACTGCTAGAAATGAGTTAATAATAATCATTTACACTCACAGCGGCCTTCTATACTCAGTGCTCTACATTCATTGGCGGCGGCTCCAACCTGGCGCTCGGGACCCCTGCCGGCTCGCATGGGTCACGAGATGATGACCAAACACGAGCAGACAGGACGTTTATTACACAGCCACAAAATACCAGGTCTTCTTTTCTGGACTGACCTCTTTTGAATGACTGGAGCTTTTTTGGATCTCATGCAGTGAAATCTACACAAATAAATCAGAGGGGGAAATAAAAACTGAAACCTGTGTGTGACTTAGTGGTTATTTGTGGAATCATACGTTAAAGAGGTGGAAAGCACTGCTGCTCAGGCAGCTTTGTGTTATTGTATTATTGCATATTGTTCTGTCAGCCTTAATGCCTGCCTCCTCACAAACAACTGAATCATTATTGTATATTATATAGAGTCTATTGTAAAAAGTAATGAAAGGCAAACCAGCCCCAACGTTTAAATGTGATAAAGTGTCAGATGACCTCACATCTTCCCTGAGTGCAGCATACAAGTCACATAGTATCCCTGTCTGCCATGACTGCAGCCTCTAATGTCTGGAGGCCACAACTAAACACCACATGTTTCCTCATATCTTGTTTGTACCAGCACAACGGAATATTTGTGAATGTCCCCATGCACGCATTTTAATATTCACCCTGCCCTCCTCTACCAAAGCCTCAGGTCGCACCAGGTTCTGGTGCATCACAGACCGCGCACTGCCCGAATCCACCATCGCTCTTACCAGCATTCAGTACGTCTCTCTGCTGGACCTGAGGATGGTGGGGGAGAGCGAGATCATCTGCCCCGCCTCTACGAGCCCACACTTGCTCCGGAAGTGCCCGGACTGGTTGCACTTCCAGGGCCCCTGCCCCGAGCGGGAGCCTGCAGCAGCTGGGACCTGTGGAAGGGGACGAACAGAAGGGGGGTTAGTCTGCAGCTGGGTTCGAGTCCATGTCTGTGTGATGCGAGGGGAGGGGCTTCCTGCGTGGCACTCTAGCGCTCATGCAGCCATTTTAGCTTTGGCAATGCACTACAGGCTTACTCAACCACTACCCCTCTGTTGGTCAAATACTATGGATGGTGTTACGTGCTTTAAACTGTGTATTTAAGATCCGAGCAAGTCACTTAAGCCATGATATAAACCCCACAATGGACGGTTCAATTTCTAATTTCAATAGACATTCCTAACGTGGTGAATATGACTGTTATGATATATTCTTTGTATATTGCCGGCATAATGTATAAAATGCAGTTTTGATAAACACTATCTTACAAGTGCACCCCCCGGTGATCATTGGACAACTAATCCTTAGCAGCCACAGCTCAGGGCGTGTGGATGAACGCTTGAAGCAGCTAAGGTCGCGTATCCACCACAGGCAGCGAGTTAAAAAGACACCCATTGTTCTCAGTCAGCCCCACTGGACGACATGAGGGGGGCAGCTGACAGCCCAGAATTAATTGACATGCCTCCGAGAGGTTGTTCTCTAATAACATATTGATCCAGCAGGCCTGATATGCAAAGCATCTGCCAGCGAGTGTCGCTGGCGAGGTGAGACGAATGCCCTCGGAATACCTTCGACCAGGCCGTGTTGATTAAAGGAGGTATTAGAGCCCATGATCACATAGAGGCGGCATGTCAGCTATTCCACACTGAATCATGTCAGAACCCGTCCTCGTTAGAGGGTAACGTATTCCACCAGTCCAAACAGCCAGGACGCATTCTCATTAAACTTTCAGAAATTACACGAATTTGATGACAGGTTTAGGATTCCGACGTTTTGTTTACGAGAGAGACGCTAGAGTCTCAACAGAACAAAAACATATTCGCTAAAAATGCATCAGGAATAATTCTTACTTTTCAAATACAAAAGCTGCAGAAGCCAAGGTTTGACTGAGGAAACAGACGTCTCGTCGGACTGAATCACAAGGTGAAAAGATTTCCCTGTTCCATGTAAAAGGTTTCAATGCTGAGAAGTGAGGACTTTATTATGAGGGAAGGACGAGTTTAAGTTTAAACCTCTGCGTGAGTGGGAATGAACACAGGGTTATCTCCAACAAGAATTATCTTTTAAAGGTGCATTACGCAATGATTTTTGTAATGAGGGAACAGACTGTTACAGAACCTAAAATATGTGATATTCTCCATCTGACTGTATTATACTGTGTAATGTTTATGATGCATGATCTCTCTACGTGGCCTATGATGCCGAATGCAGGCAGCGTCTTTGCTGCGCAAGCTAACTCTGCTAAAGCAGAAACAGTGTGCTCTCTCGAACCCCACCTGACTTCCTTTAACTCTCCAGCTGAGGTCAAAGGTCACTAGCTGGTGCTAGATCAAGCTCTACTAGTTTTAGCTACACAAGCACAAGCAGCAGTGTAGGTGGGTGAATGTGGGGAGTAGAATGTAGGTGTGGGGGGTGTTATGTTGTGGGGTTAAGTTTTGATCAGATCAGTTTATGCCCAACAAATAGAAGGAAAGCTGTGCAGCACGTCACTTCACTGGTCGCTATAAATATCCAATATTTAGAGAGATCCCAAATGCTCATTCAATCATCCAAGCTGCAACAGAAGAAAAATATTGCTGCTCAAGGATGAGAAGATATTAAGCGTATGTGTTCGATTTTTCTCTGATATTTTCTTTGTGCTGTTGTCTAATATTCAGGGGAGAGGATTTTTCTTGCTCCAAGGCCAAAGATGCTGAAGTAGTGTAAGTGGTGCATGAAAACCAGCACTGACAGGGACATCCTTTTCTGGAGGAGGGTCATCCAAAAAGGTCAGACAAGACACTTCACTTTAAATGAGGCCAGGGTCGCTAAGGGTGAAGGCTCACTGAGCAAGAGAGATTGTTTTCGGTTTAAGTCGTCTGCCACTGCTCAGCGCCACCTTCTCTGAACATGGGAAAATGTTTATGCATGAGAAAGTAAGACAGTCATGCAGGCTGCAGCAAACATGGACACAGTCTCTCCTCTTCCTGAGTTAGTTTGTTTTTTTCATAAATGTTCTGAGGTATCAAAATCAAAGACTTTTTCAGCTTGAAATACATGTATCAGTCTCTCGAAGAAGATTTAAAAGTACAGACAAAAGTTGGACAGCAAATAAGTTAAAATTGGCAAAGAAGTAAACATTCAAAACAAAGGTCTAGTTTCCCTCAGGCATCCGCAATAAGTCATCAAATTCATCGCACATAGTCTGCGATGTCAAAGGGACTTTGACCTTTGGCCACCAAAAACAAATCAGCACCTAAATCAAGAAGGACCACTACACCATTTATGTCTCTCTCGACATTCACATGAATATATTCCCTATGCACATACTAAAGGTTAAATAAATACATATGGTGCAGCGTACCTCCTTAGGCAGGGATTAAATATTCCTTCAAATTTAAGAGATAATCTACATACGTCTTAAATGACACTGACTAAAATATCTAAATAATGTCTAAATAGATCCACAAGCCTCTGGAGAGTTTAAGTAACAGGAGACTGGTAAGATAATGTACATGTAAAAACAGAACAATGGATAAAACCAAAGCTGCAAAGAAATGAATTGGATAAAGTTGGCACAAAAGCAACTTTCTCTCCATGAGGTTCATTAGTTTGGAAGGTCATCGTCACAAATCACATCCAGTGAGCGATACTTGTTTGTGACTTGATCTGTTTAAGGCTTTTATTCGGCCAACAACAAAGTTATGTATGGAGCAGAAACAGACCTCCACACACCCGTTTTGTGCAGTGCAAGTTTCCATCTTCAAGTTACTTTGGTTGGGAAAGATTTATCCATCAAGCTTTTACTAACAATACTAAATTACCCATGATTCAACTGGTCATGTTTCCAGTTCTTGGTTTCTGTGGCGGTGATGAAAAGAAAGACAGCAAGCGGGCCAATCTGCTGTTCCTGGCCAGGAGACAAAGTTGACTAATTAAAAGTCTGTCCGGTCTGTGGTTGTCCCGCTGCAGACGATTCTTATTGGATGGGAGGGCTCACAGCACCGTTTTGCATTGTGGGTTAAGTCTCCCTGAATTATTGATGAGCCCATACGGTAAAAACAAACCAAACAACATGCATGTTAAACAAATGTCCTCCAGTGCGCTGTGTTCACGCAGGCCCTTTGCCTTCTAATCACTTTCACTTGCAGTGTCTCTGAGTTATGCACACGAGCAGTTGCCTTTGGGTCTTTCATAGTTTGTGACTGGAAAAATGCCCGTAGGATGGTACAGGGAGGCAATTATACACTGTTTCTACAGCTGCCTGTTTCTGCTCCCCCTCTGTGGCAGATCCAAAATGGCACACGTTGCTCATAATGCCTTTATCTATGATGTGAACATGGAATACAGCACATCTGTGTCCTCAGCAATCCCCCCCCCCCCCCCCCCCCCCCCGTGGTGAGTCTTAAAGTCCGGCTTTGTTTACAGCCTCAAACAGGAAACTGGCTCCTGTGTGTGGTGTAAATGCTACAAGAACAGCAGACGCTTTTGTGGGATAATTGACTCCTCTGTCATAACTTGCAGCTGGGTGTTAAAAGTGAATGACCAGTCAGGACGTTGCCACACTAAGGACATGAGATTTACCACTGGTCTGTGACTGAAATGAGAAAAGTCAGAACGTCAGCTGCAGTGTTGCGATGAGGCCTACAAGAAGACGGACAGAAATCTTGGGTGTAGGAGAGAAGAAGTACTGCCTCACGAGTTCAAGATCAGCCTGTTAATGTTGGGATGGTGTTTTTTTTTTAAACAATAGAAAACTGACGATCTCTGCCCTGTCAATAGATGGGGGAGCAGGTGGGTGAATGAACTTAAATCCGATGGTGATCCTGAAGATATTTTCATTTTTTCATTATTCTGTTGGCTTCCAGAGAAGCACAGCCATTGGCCATAAAATACATCTTGATTAGGTTTGACAAGACGTGTATTTGTGTTTATCAGGGGGTAAACGGTGACAACAGAGATGCAAGTATTTCAAGATTCTTAATGTGTTACAAATGTAAAATTCGACATTGCTCTTCCCAACATCACTGGGAGCATAGTTTGAAGGTGTATGTGCATTACTGACCAGATAACTATTTCTCAAGTAGTCTGCTTACAAGAAGTTTAACGTCATTATTGATGAACTGCCAATGGGTGGCAAAGAGGCAATTTCACTCGCCAAAATGTATCCATATTTATTTTGCAATATTCATTTAATTGTGAATCAATCTCAAACACATCTTTGTGTATAATCAAATAAGAATCACCCTCTCATTTCTTTCCTATCCAGGGCCATAATAGCTCTTTGCACAATTACAAAATTCCTTGACAAACCGAGTCTGAATCTTTTTCTCCCCATGGCAAAATAAATAATCTCAGAGGGCAACATTTATCACACACACACAAACACTGACGCAAACCCGCATTTGCAGCAAACTGACGCGCCATTTATGTCAGCGTGGCAATGGATTTGAGACCCCGATGTAAGTTACTTGTCATGCATCACATTGGGCTGCATCTGCCGAGTCAAATTTTATTGGTCATAAAGAAAAGTGACAGCGCAGCTCTGCAAACTGCACGAGAAACTCTTATTTATGCGGAACAGTGGATTAGAGCTGATTGATAATTGTTTATGCCCTTGGCAGTGGAGAGCGTGTGCGTTTCAGAAAAAAATCACCAAAGCCAGGACTACAAAGAGGAGGGGGGGTGGAGAGCTGGCGCAGAAAGTGGGTGGTAAGTTTAGAGATGTGCCTGAGACGGAGCTGCTCGGTAAACACACCGAACCTCCTCCTCCCAGTCCTGCGCTCCCGGCTCTCCACATAGATCAAGCCTGTGTTCCAGTGTGGCAGCAACACAACATAGCGCTATAGTCTTTTCCATGACAGATAATACTACACCCATTGTGCATCATTTCTTCTTTTAATTCACTGTCTTTCAACTCACGAATCTTGTTTCACGAGAATGGTGAATACTAATAAGTATTTATCAGCTAATTCCATTAAGGTTTTAATAAAATGTCTTTCAGGTAAACAACATGGTGAAAGCTGCGATATCTGCTGACATTAACTTTTTTCAATGAACACAATTGCCTCATTTGAGACGCACATATTTGTTTACCACTCATCTATTCAGAGAAGAGAATTGATTAAAGTGAGATCAAAGACAGTTTTTGTATCCGGCACAAAGAAGTGAAGTTGCTTGATCAAGTGTTTTGTTGCAAATTTGCATCAATGTATCATCAGGGTTTAATATTCTTGTGTTATTCATTGTTGCTTCAGAGTCCCCAAACCAAAATACATAAAGTTGAAATAATAGTTCTGTAAACTGGACTCTGTGCAAGGTTATGTTCAGCAAAATATCTCATGATGTCTTTTCTTCAGGAAGAAATCATTTACTTGTATTATTTCCATCCAGGGGAAAAATAAAAGGCTTGTAGAGACAGTTTAGTTTCTCCAGAGCTTTGACCAAGGGTAAAGGAGGTGATCTCTCGTTTAACCATGGTGTTTTCCAATTACTGCTAATCTGTGGTAATACAGACATTTCCTGATGCATATTTTAAAACCCATTGCTAATCTATACTGGGCTGACAGGGGAAAATGGAATAACAAGCGTTCAAAGTGATTTTTGGAGCATTTTCTCTGTCCTTGAAGCAGCTTTGATAACATCGAGCATAATAGTGTTCATTATTCTATGTATAAATTACAAGATCCATCTATTGTTGCTCATACTGAATCCGGTTCTCACCCCCTGACCCATCCCCCTCCCGTGGCTTGTCCCACAGGAGGATCTCACAACATGATTCACCCACTGAATGAATAGCCCTCCAGGGAATTGGGCTCAGTGGTGACATTTCAATTGTATACATGTTTGGTACAATAGTAGGATTTTATAAACCATACTCTGCCCAAATACTACGATGCTTCTACCTTGGGTAATATTATTAGCATCCCAATGCCAGACAGCAGAGGTGGTGCTTGAAGTAGTAGCTTTACTCTACAGAGTGTTTCAGGGAGAGTGAAAACAGGACCTGGAGCTGTGGACAGCGCAAAGAAACTGCAGTGTTCTGAATGTCAGTGTTTTGGAAGTGATATTAAAATGATAACAATGACAAAAGTAAAGTAACAAGTATAATGAGTCCCCTTTCATTTCTATGTATTTGGCCCACTAGAGTATTCAAGTCTCTTGCTTTTCGAGTACACAAAGTGAGTTCAGTGCTACAGCAAATGCCTTTCATTGATGCTGTGACATTGTGCTCTCTGTCGGCACAACGTTGTACAAAGGCCGATATCACATATTGGAAAATGACAACTTTCAGTGGTGAAGTAACTATATCTGCTCCTCTATCAATAGCTTGGTCTCAGACCAACCTCAAAGGTCATGACTTGTCTCCACAATGTCTTGGTCCCAGTGGGCCTCAATCGTAGTGTTCGACAAGACCACCAGGAAACTGAATAGTGATCCCCATAGCTGATCAATGCCTTCTCACTGTGCCCCCACCCCGCACAGAAACCGCATGTGGGCGTCCCACTGCCTCCCCCCAATCCATATTTCTCTGTTCCTGTATTTACAGCAAATGAAACATTCAGACGGAAAGACGGCTCATATCGATCGGATTGTGGGTACACTATTTTGAGTGACATTTCAGAAATGGTGCCGCCTCGTGAAATAGTAATGAGCCGAAGGCGATTAGTATTCAATTTTAATATGGCATGATTGATTGGATATTCAAGTTTCACTTGGCCAAGGTTAAATATTGAAGGCGAGCGTATGAAAATACCACAAAACAATACATGAACTAGTGGCGGTTTTGTCTTTTATGCTGTTTATTGGTGGTTGAAAACCAAGCCATGAACTGGCTCCTGCTTCCCTGCTGATGGATCATTGTAAAAATAAATGTGTAGTAATGAACCAAGGTCAGTTTGCGCTGTGAGCTTCCATGTCTCTAGTCGGTACTTTAGGTAGAAAACAAACCTTGGAGTTTGTTTTCCCTTTGGATAAATGTCTCAGTTTGCAAAGATATAAATATTTGAAAATAAAGAAATATGAATAAACATACATTTTCTGAAGGGACCGAGGTTATGAGGCCTGCTATCACAGCAGGTAGTGTATATGCAGATGATGTGCCATCAAAGTTAGCAATTGTATTTGTGTTCAAGTTCAAAACTGCATTACACTGGTCGTAATATAAATACAGTCCATTTACCGTATCAGCGTTAGTAATGCGTTCTGTTCTCTTCTGGCTTTACAAATAAAGGACAGAGTGCAGGAAGTGTACACTTAGTATTCCTGGTCTGCCTGCACACAGAGATTGCACCTGTGCAAGCAGTAAGGTGATGTCTGTGAATGACCAGAATCTGTAGCCAAGCATTTCCTTGAGGTATAGAATCGGTCGTCTCAGGAAAATCTGATTAGTCACCGCTGACAATGCAGAGACAAGGAAATTACTTTCTTGTGCATATCATTAGCGAAAAATCAATATGACGAATGTGGTGGGAGCCCGAGCTATTTATTGTGGCTGAACTAAGGGCAAGGCTGGCTGTCTTAGCACTGGCCTCTTGTTATTGCATTTAATTTGTGCACAAGACCACAGATAAATAAACAAATAAAAACATTGAACAGTTCAGAGAGGTGAGGTGCATTCTGCTCTGTTCTCCGTTTACAATACGACTGTAAACGCCACCGACTTATTCTGGCCTGCAGTTTAATTACCTTTGAATAAATTGGCATTGGAAATGCAAGTGGAACTTCAAGGTGAGGTGTCCTCATACACGTCTCCTTAATGTGCTCATTATCTGCGTGGATTGAAATTCAAGCCCCACAACACCGCCAGACACCAACAGGAAATTGAACAAACCACTCACCTTTGCTTTTGTGGTGCTTTGAGAAACTCCAGGGGTCAAGTGATTAAAAGATCTATTTTAGAAATTAACAATTCTTGTGAATGAGGGCACGTCAAGAGGAAAACAATTAATCCTTTTCAAGTGGAGTTTATGAATTCATAGCAGGAACTCTGCTGAAATACTGAGGCACAGAAAAATATTTGAGGATTCCCAACTTTAAAAAGGTCAAGAGGCAGTAAACTCTTCATCATCTCATTACAATGACTCCTACAGTAAGTTCTTTTTAACAATCCAATAACAAGAACAAATAGTGCATCATCTTCACTCAGAGCGGCTGAAAGGATTGATTTGGAAGTGGTGTTCTAATGCAAAAAAAATTCAGGCAGGTGCAGCAACAATGCCAAATGAAAAAGGGGATACATATACAGGAACACGAGTAAATACTGTGATTCATTGTCAAATGTACAGTAGTCAGAATTGCTTTCCTTCACCTAAGTTTTGCAATACCGATGTATGATGTGCTCATATGAGTGGGCCTCAACATTAAAGCCAGCGAGCGTTGCACGATTCAATCAGAGCTCAGACTCTAGTTCAAACACAATCATTCAGCAAGGTCCTGAAATCAACACGGTGACGTATATGCATTGACCATTGGATCTTTAGTGGATGATGACTTTCACGATATGAGAAACTTGGTATCAGAGATTCTACACAAACCATGCCAGCTTCCATTAGTGAAGCCAAATAACCTCGATTGCCCTGTGGTTACCAGCAGCACAGATTACAAACACCCTCTCATGAGCGCACTGGCCTGCGCTGGATCCGAGTGTTCCTGCCACAGCTGTCGGTATATATGGCCGTACTATACCTACCCTACCGACGTACCTTAACCATCACCTGCATTTGGCCCCAAGACATGTCAGAGTGGCTCTAGTGTTGACAGTACTTCAGTGACATTTGTGTATATTTGTGTACAGTAGTAATTAGTTGCAGTCATTGCTATTCACAGACTTCCTGCAACAACATCTTCTGTACCTTCTCTATTCCTGTTAAACATAAATATGGGCTGGTTCCATCCCCGGGCACGATATCACTGAAAATAAACTCTTTGATGCAAATGGGCGTATGAAACAAAAAACTCTGATCTCCTCCGTCAGCAGCATCCCCACCACGCCGCAGCCCAGACGTTGGTCTCAAACATGCTGTTCTTTATTTCCTCTGCGCCCGGTGGGCTACTGACGCACAGACCTCAAAGGCCCCGTCACTCAGCTGACAACAGCGCCGTTTCCTCATGTCACAACAGACACTCTCCAGGAACTCTGATTGTGTTAGTGACTTTTGGAGACAAATTAGTGTAATTACATTGCATTTTGTTTTATCTATCCATGAAATTGGTCTTGTAAAGTCTTTATTAGCACAGAAGGTGGGATTGTAGCGACAGGATGTAAGAGACAACTGCTGTGTTCTGGCGTTGGACTATTTTTTATTAGTCGCTCCGTCGTTAAGAGGATTTCTTTGGCTGGACTGAATACAGAGCGACTCCATTTCAGGGGAGTTAATCAGTGAAATTTATAACCATCTATTTTTGTGTGTTTTTATGTTTGTACAATACAACAGGGTTGTGCTTTTATTTTACAAACAAAGGGAATTCAAGCAAGGAAAACGGTTGCATGGATCCTCTATCCGTCGTTTTCTGTGGGGAGGATGGTCTGTCTGATATGCAAGCAGAGATACTGTACATCATCTTGTAAGATTAAGATGATATTACAGACAAGGCAGGGACACTGTCAGAGAGGGAGAACTGACAGAATAGAGAACTTGTTATTGGAAAAGGGAAAGAGTTCATCCAAAAGATTAATTGGTTTGAGAGAAAGGCACCATGTTCCAGAGTTCAAGCTATGACATTTTACAGCCAACAGGGGAGTGAACTTCATTATACAGATTTATGAAAATAATTCAGGTAGAAAATTCCCTTCAGCGCCCTATTATTAATTCCCTCTTTAAAAGCAAACTGAATTAAGTGGTGTATTATTCCCTCTCATTATGATGGCCATATTAGTCCTTTAAAAAAGAGGAAGAAGAAGCCACTGAGGCTGAATAAAGAGATGCCGGACACAAAGCTGTGGAACCTCACTGAATGGAAAATGAATCAGCTTTGTACCGGTATCTCTTTGTTGTTTGAGTAATAGCGCATAATTGAAGAAGGAAGCCGAGACTATAGAGTTGTCTTCCTCAGCACAGTCTTGTTTGTTTCTCCAAAGCCAGCTCTGGCCATCAGTACACAGGGGAGATGAGGGGGTATTGAACCGTTATTGATTTCACACTAGGAAAGTCCAGTGATTTATACATATTGTCCTTTCCCAAGGTAAGCAACCGATAAGAATCAGAATGGCTGAATTCCCCACTTTTCTGGGTGTGATTATGACAGTTTCTCATTCGCCAACTTCAGGGTTGAAGAAATACAGATCTATAAACAAAAAACTACAAAGCTGTAACCTTGACGCTTGCATTCTGTGAGCGAGCAATGCACAACATGCAAATGTGTAGAGCGCTCAAGCTGTGCGACTCGCAACTTATCGACAGTTGGTGGCGAGCGACTGAGAAATAAACGTGACAAACAAAACGTGCCTTTGAAGATGTTTGAAGCAGAGACTGCCTTTATGTGTGAGGCCCTTAGAGATACAGCACAGTGGCACAAGTAAGCATAAGTGTTAACATGAAACCTCCACAGGGTAGTTTTGAGAAACGACTCAACGCAGTTCAGTGCAATGCAAAGGCTTCTTAGAACACTTAGGTTTAAGTATGTTCCCTACACACGCTCCGTTCCTCACTATTATGAGTGAAAAAGCAACAACGTCTGGAAACTCAGCCAGCGGACACGGCAGGTGTCCAAGCATCAATGCAAAAGCTACAGGAGAGAAATGTACAGAGGCTAGAAACTACAAAGCCTGTTTGATCCGAGTGCTGCTACTTTTCTTTTGCAAAATGAGACTGAATACTGAAAAATGATGAATTATGAGGACTTCGTAGAATATTGGCCAGTGCCAGGAGAGCAAGAGAATCGAATTAACAACTTTTGCGACTTAAAAATCATAAAATCCCAAATATTTGAGATCTATACACATAGAATCCAGACCTGGTTGCACGTCATTCCTGTGGTTTAGTTTCTGCAGAGGTGCATTGTAATTGCCATAAAACATATCAATGCAGGCTCGTATACAATCACCACGCAGACGTGTAACTGCAGCTAGAGTCATGACGGAAGCAATGGAGTCCACAGAAGCTGTGATTCGTTTGTGGGGATGATTTCATATTTCTTCTCAGAGAAGTAGACGGTTGTTGTCGCAGCTGTAACTGACAACGCACTGACCGAGCTATCGAAGCAACATCAGCTGGTGCACGACACAAACACCAGCGCACAACCACACACACACAAGTTGAACAGGGCTGCAAAGGGTCACATGAATTCTATGCACAACAACGAATGAGGATTTGGTCTTTTTGACCTTGTGCTGTCTTTTCACCAAGAACACGATGGTTTAGAATTTCCGAGCCCAAAACGAGCAACATTCCTCCAAAAGTAACTTCGATTTACTTTTTGGTTTCCCTGAATTTACCATCTGTGCTTGTTACACCAAGGTAACTGTACAGCGATGAGAGCTCTAACAAATGTTCCTCAAAGTCCAACCTTCAAAGTGCAGGGAGACCTGCAGAGAGCGGACATGTGGGGCGCTGGGGTGGGGAGGGTTGTGTGTGCTAGTTACACAAGGAGCAATAATGCTCTGCAACTCACCTTGAATTTACCTTCATATCTGACATGTATGTAAGCGCTGATCATTCATTTAGCAGAGGCATAAAACCACCGATTTTTAAAGACCTCTTTACACAACGTGCACACACACTGACAGAGGATCTCTGAGCAGAAAAAGGAATGTGTTTCTATTTTCAAGTTTCAAGGTGAGCACTGTGGTGGAAACATCAGGTTCCTCATTACTTGGCTAAACAGACTCCCTTGTTAAGGATTCTGGTTGGACGCATCTTCTCGAAGAATGCTAATTAGTGCGACTTTAACAAAAGATGGAGGATTGTGCCATCTGCCTCACATAACAGGGATTCCTCACTAATTAAAAACACCTAACGGAGGAGAGCAGTTAGGAAGGAAAGCCTGGTCAGGTTAGAGAGACCTAATGAAGATGAAGATGAGTGATCGCTTGTATCCTGCTTCACAACAACATTCTGCCCCTTTAGGGACATACATCTGTGCACAGCAGAAACATCCTCCCTCCTCTTCGGCCATTTATAGACACCTGCATTAAAGCCACACAATGCGACAGAGTGGTACTAGTTATTCACACAAAGTTCACTACTCCATTTCACTTTTAATGCACATACTGTTTGTATATTTATTGTTATACAGTTAAGAAAAGTAGGTGACATTAAAAATGAAAAACAAAATCCTCTACTCATACTAATGTTCTATCGTCTTTTTTTTATCAGTTAGTATTTTACAGATTATTGATAGTATAATCCATATGTCCAAACTGGCCTTAAAGCAGTTTTAACACAAGTCCTCCAGAGTAACTCCAGAATATTGATTCTCCTCTGTCTAGTTGATTATTCAGACATGTAGAACTCAACAGGAGGGTCTCAGCTCAGATGTGTTCGGGTTAGCAACAAATAGGAAAGAGAAAGTCTGCAGAAACTCTGGAGGCTTTAATTTAGACATTTACACATGTGCCACATCTGGAGAAAAGCCAGAGGATCCAATGTCTGCATTTGACATTGTAGGATGCCTTTAATCCTAGGATGCTAAAATAATACCGCATGGAAATAAAAAGTTAGTTTGATTCATAGAATATTATAATTCAATGGTGCACAATTTCAGTTTTTATGGACTTATCAACATTGCTTTCACTTTTGATTTCATAGAGGGGAATGAGATGGATAGAATACTATTACCAGCTCTGTCTCACCATACCTTTGACTGGGCGAATGATCATCCACGGTAAACTGACCTCGAGGTGATTCTGATTGGTCAGAAGTAAAGTGAATTTCGGCACGTCCTTAATTGATAGTTGAGACTGCTCAGCTGTTCCACTTGGAAGGAGAAATTGTTCGAAATGGATTTGTCACAGAGTGTTTACTCCGCTGTGCGAGTCCAGATAAGGGACAAGAAAGAGGGTCAGTAACTGTCGGCTCACGACAGCGTTCGATTTCATGCCAGTTCTACCTGTGTCTGATTGGGTGAGAGCGGAGGCAGAGAAATCACACGTAATGAGTATTTTGTATTTGATAATTCGGGGCCACACTAGTGGCTGCAGCTGCAGCTGAGTTGAATCTAAACTAGAGAGGTTTACACACTATCATAACAATTAAAATATTGCAATGGACATCATGTGCAAATGCACATTTATTCATTCATGTCGTAGCCTAGAGGAACGTAAACGGCTTCGTTCAACACATGCACGCGCACACACACACACAAATATATCATCCTTCCCATACACCGCAAATGCCCTCTAGACACACATTTCATTTGAGCACATTCATTACATTTTAATTGCCTCTAAATTGCAATGTGACCCATCACATCAATAACACTATCTTTGTAACAGGAGGAATGAACCTTGGCAGGATTATTCTACACATGTATGTGTCCCTGTGTTTGTGGGTTTACAAATCATGGGGCTGGTTGTGGGATTTTTTTTTTTTTTTTTTTTTTTTTTTTTAGGGGAGTGGTTTCTGCGGCGAGAGAGACGCTCACGTGTGTGGGGTGATGGCGTGTGTCCTCGGCGTATTTTGAAAGGAGCAGATATTACTGCGATGAAGGTGAATCAAAATGTGTTTTCAATTTAATCCCTTCTGATTACACACTGTTGTAGCATCTCTATAAGCTCGCCAGCACTGCTGATGTCAGACATTCCTGGTGACCTTCAGCGTGTGCAGAGGTTGCTTCCTGCTGAGTGAGAATCTGATTGAAACTGTGGTCCCAATCGCCACCTAGCAATGTCGTATTCAGCATTTTCTAACCTAAATACCAGAGTACATTGGTGTTGCACCTGGGGAACATCTCCAGAGTCTGTACCCGAGTCAAGGTGGGGGTATAGACCTGAAAACAAGGAAGATGGTCTGTGGGGTTTAAAGAAGCTGTCAATAGGTTCGCTTTGGTTGGAAATTGCTTCACATTAAAATGAAGACAGATTTACAGAGAAGGGGGTAATATCTGCAGAACAGCACTTCAAAACTGATATGAAAGGCTCATTCACAACAGTTTGTGCACTCAGATCATAGATGAACTAATAAAAAACAGAAATATAGTGATTTTCCACTCATTTCTTGCTGCAGACGTTTGAACTACAATGATGAGTCATTACCAGTTCTGATTTCATGCAGAAATAAATAACTGTAGAGTTACAGACTTCTGAGCGAGGTAGACGTATTTCCAGGTCTTTGAAGAATCTCTCATCTACGATCAGAATAATACAAGAGAACAAGTGTCACTCCTCCACTGCCTTCATCCTGACGAGCCTCTGACAGAAAACTGATCACTACTTTCACTCGTGCATCACACAGACTGAAGAGGAAGTTTATGCTCATGTACAAAGCACAACGTAATATCGCATGCTGTCGTTTCTTAATTGGTCGAAGAAGAGGAGGTAATCGTTTGATATATACATATTTACTAATCTATCAGAGAGCCAGTAATGTAGTCATTTGAACACACTGCTGTTTACCCTCTCTGTTGATCTGTGACCAAAGAGGATAAAAAGCTTGAAAGATTAGACTTTCCTCTGAAGTTGTGATTCTTGTACTCATTTTTTTTTTTATTTAGCTCCGCCTCTGATCACATTTAGGAGGAATGCAACATGCAAAAATTCTTCTGCCATGTAATTCCTAATCACCTCGATGATGACACACACTCAATATTCTGGCTGTTAGCATAGCCATGGATCACGAGACAACACTGGCAAGACAGAGAACCACCCAGATCTGTAAAAGACTGATATACCCACTCAGAATAATATTGGATTGGTAAAAACAATATCCACATAGACGAGAATAGATCGGTCCTTCAGTCAGGGATTATAACAACAAAAAAGCCACTCATAGCTCCTCTTCTAATAGTTATGGTAAACGGTCAAACGAGTTCGTGCACCCACACTTAAACACAGGTAAATGCTTGTAGCTCCTGCAGCCTCTCACAGCAGATCTCCACTCCAAGCACAGGCGGTGTAATTCATTATGGCTCTGAAGACCTGCATCACCGTTACCTCCGAGGATTGCTGGCCGCAGAATTAATTAAAGTCTAATATAACCTTGTCTGGAGAATGAGGCGGTCTGAGGGGTTGCTAAAAGCAAATCAGGACCAGAGCTCCTTCCTGGACCTGAGACAATGACTCTTAACCGTTAGGTGCAATTAAGGCTGAGAGCTGTGTTACCCGGAGCTGAGGCTCTGCAGGGAAATCTGAAGTTGAGCTACACTTTTTCAACCTCCTCAGTCTGTCAGCACTTGTATGTCAGTGTGTGACACAGTGATGGCAGGAGGCTGAGATTGTCCTGGGACTGTGACAATGTGAAGATACACAAAGAATTAACGGAGGCACTAAACTGCAGCCATAAAAAAGCAGTGGATTTCTATGGGAAATGTATATTGATTTAGCAACTTTGATTTTTGTGAACATATTCTCATGACGCCTCAGCACTAAGCTTGATCATCTGTCAATCACTGTGTCCACTGAATGCACTGGACTGGAGAACACAAAATGAGCAAGGTAAAAAAAAAAAAAAAAATCTCCATTCCAAAAAGGCCTTGGATGACAAGTGAAACTTCTTCAAGGAACAACCAAATACATTTGTCTATTTCAAGGCTCCCGACTAATAGTTTTTGAGACAGTGGGAATATAGTGCTAAACCAAAGCCACAGAGACAAACAAAACAAAATAAACACATTCTTATTCTTTTTTAAAGGCTTAGGGCATCACCCACATCATCACACTGCTTGGACCTGCAGGTCTTCCTCCTGTGCCAGATCATCTTTCCATTGCTCCAAGGTGCCAATCCTAAGCTTCCTTTGGCGGGTGGATATGCAACACACTGCAATGGACTGTATATGCTGTCGTTTCAAAGCTGCAGCAGCTCCGTCAACACAAGCCTTTGCTCCCCAGGTGCATCATTAAGCCTTGGCCACACATGACCTTGTCGCTGGTTTTCCCTCCTTAAACCACTGAGTTGGTCCTGACCACTGCAGACTGGGAACATCCCACACGGGCTTAGATGTTGTAGATGCTCTGACCCACTCACTCTCCCTCCAACACATCGGCCTGAGGGACAACATGGTGCCACGCTAACATCAGTGTTGTTTTTCACTTCACCCTTTTGCGGTCATAAAAGAAAGACTGATCAGTGTATATTTCTCTCTTGGGGGTAATCAAAGTAACTTTCTGTATTATTCTACAGACATTGAGGATTTGTTGTGGTGCCCTCACAGTCTGCTCATACCACAACTCACAGCCTGGATTTCTGTTGACAACACTTTGTCTGGAGAGTAGAAATGACGAGACCCTACGTTCTGGCAGCTGACGCATAACGGTCAGCCATTGGTGGGAGAGTTAGAAATGTCTGCTAATTCTATTCAAAAGGGGACACACTGGGTACTGAACACACATGCTGCTGCAATGCTGGTGTGTGTATGTAAATCCACATTTGAAATTCCACATTAAACACGTCTCCTGGGAATCTGTTACTAAACCCGCAGCACAGAGGTTTGCTTTGGTCTTCTATGGTCCCTGGCTGTGCAGCGAGCTCCCTGGAGTTTCTCTCATCTCAACTCAAACGTCCATCAAAGCTCAAGGCCATCCACTCTCCATCTAACAATATTTTACTACGGTCAGGTACCACGGGCTCCAGAGGAGATCTGGTGCCGGTACATCCAAACCATAAACTGCTCACATGCAAAAGCATTTCACATATCATTGGTTTCATACGTCATAGAAACTGGTGGTAAGAGTTTGGAGCCGACAAAGTGAAAAAAGGGGGGCACAACAACAATTACATCCAATGACCTCCTCAACTGCAGATGCATCAATGACTGGAAAATCCCCTGAGCACCAGAATATGAAAAGACTGAAGGATCAGACGTCACAAGGTGAAAATTAAATGTCATTAAAAGTGATTTCATTTCTCCCAGCCAAGATCTTAACTTGGCTAAACCTCTACGCCACAAGACAACAGCCAGTTCAAGGAGGGACAGGCTTCCGCTCTGGGAGTGGGGAAAGGCTGCAGCCATGTTTATCCACGAGGGGGAAGAGGTGGACTCATGAAAGCTTTTGAAGCTCTTGAAGACGCCTTGTCAAGACGACCCCGGTCCCTCAAGACGAGATCAAATGAAGTACTCTGAAATAATCTGGCACACTGGGTGCGGACATTGTGTCAGATTGACACAAAGATGCAAACATCATGTGTAATCATCAGATCTTTTGTGTTGCACATTTTTATGCATAAGACATCGTGAGACTGTCATTTGCGTAGGTACCTGCTGGGAATACTCCAGGGAATGTGAAGACCATCAGCTCAGAGAGTCGACGCACCCCAACACTCCCCATCTGTTAACGACCTCAGCACTCCGCTCCCGTTACTTCCTTTCTATTCATTTTTTGTGTCTGGCCCTCAGGTATTAACGAGACAGTCTAATATTTCCATCTTTACTGCTTTGCCCTCTTGTGCCGTTAATCACCCCAGGCTCGGAACCTCTCTTTGCATCCATCCACATCTTAAGAGTCGGGCTGAAATTACAATTTAGCTGCTTTTCCCTCTGCCTGAACTATGTTTAGCTACAGTTCACTGGTTATTTATGGGTTCTTACATGATAGCCCCCTCGCTCCCTCTCTCTCACACACAATGAGTAAGTATGCAGATGAATCTTTTATTCTCTACAATTCTTCTCATCATCCACGTCTGGAAGGAGATTAAAAAAAAACAGCCAGAATCAGAAATCATCCATGATCCTGGAAGAGTGATAAAAGGAAGCTATATATAGATGATGAATTACTATCCCGAGGAAAAACAGCTTTTTGAATATTTCATGGGACAGACTTTCACTCCTCTGGTGGAGAGACGTAAGAATCCCCTCCCTTCAGCATCAGTTCATTGTTTTATCATGCTTGTAATGTGGCAACTATCGAGCTACTAAATCAACAGAGTCTGAAATCTGACTCGCACCCTCTGCATGTCCCTCAGTCAGGAGCCGGCCTTCACTTCACAGCCAGTGTGAGGCAAAACCTCAAAAGCAAACAGGTGTTTATGAATCTGCCGCCTCTTGGCTCTGTGCCTAATTTACATAAAATAAAGCATTAACATTTCTAATGAATATTCAAACCTTCACATGAACGCAGCCCTGCTCAGTTTCTCTTGTTACTCATTCAAATGAAATTATAAAAAATACAGTGTGGTGCTGTGTCCAAGAGGCGTCCGGCACATCAGGAGCATATGGGTTTGGGAATACCGCTCATTCAAAGGCTTGATTGATTGGTGCGTCATTCCCATCCGACCGTCGCTCACAGCACCACTGAATGAGACCACCGCACTCCAAACAAATAAATGAATATTCATGACAGGCCCCTGTGTTTCTTCAGTGCCTCTGTTCTTTGCTTTCATGTGAATGTCAGGATGACTTCCAGTTTCAGCCCCTTCTCGGAGGGTTACTTGCTGGTATGGGTGTTACTGCACTAGGATTCAAGCTGGTTTTCTCAGTCTTACTGCACCACTGCTACAAACATCTGCAGATGTGGGCTTAACATTCTTTTTTTTTCTTGACATGGATGTGTTAACCATCTGTTATGCACTCATTTCGCAGCGCAAGAAAGTCTCTCCCCCTTCTATGGGTTATATTAGAGGTGAGAAACCCAGTTTACAGGTACATTTGTGCCACTTATCCAAGTGTGAATCAGAAGGAAAAATATAGATACTAAGACGACTTTTTATCAAATGTTACGTATGAACACAGCAGAGCAGCTCTCCTATGCGCAGTCTGCCGCCCTGAGACGCAGAGAAGAATCTCCGTCAGCTCCGTGATCACGGTGAAGATGCTGCTGTGTCCAGACCTCAGCTTCCGCTGCAGCCTCGTTAAAGCCCAGTGCAAAATACAATAAAGAGGAGCTGACAGGCAAGGAGTCTCCTCTGTGGAAGACACAGCTGGAGGGGCTGTTTGATTAAAACTGCCTCCTACCCCTGCCCCCACTGTGAATATCACCCCTGCATGTACAATGTGTGTGGTGGGGAACATATGGGCCACACACTGACATTTATGATGAGGTAACCTGTTAAAGCCCACTCTGCGGACATCCCAGGAACCCGCAGTCACATCGCATCTCAAGTGAGACAATCATGGAATAAAAACTGTAATTTCATAACATTTTGAGGCGTCCAAAAAAAGATGCATCTTATGCCAGTCGCAGATTAACCGTCACTCAAGAGACATGTATCATTATCCTTAAAAGGATTTACTGCGCTTAAAGCTGCATGGAAGCCAAATGTCTTTCCATTCTGCTTAAGATTTAACTGAGCAGCAACAAAACGTTAAGAGCAGCATGTTTCTTTAGTTTGATGAAAACTACAAAAAGGAAAGCAAATAGGGGCAGTTGAGTAGATGCATAATAGTTACTCCACCCCCATAAAATACTGTGGCGGACCCCAGACTTAGATAGGCCTCAAATAATTGCTTTAGTAGTAGTGGACTTGTTAAAATCCACTCGTCCATCTGCAGATGCAACAAGACACACACCTCTGACTCCGGCTGACGGTCTCGGTTTGACGTCACATTTACTAACTTCACATTCAAGTTTCAGAAAGAAGGATTTATTGCCATCTGGTGGTAAAGGTGCATGTTGAAGTTGAATACACTTCACCCTTCCCTTCCACACAAGTAGAAGAGCCTAAAGGGTAGCCCCCCGTTACCATCATAGGGAGTTAGATTTTGTCCATTCTGGGTCATTGTAATAAAATAGCCTTGTTAAATCCAAATGTACAGGGCTTTTTATAGAGTAATGAAAGAACAATCTACATTCAGGCAGGTACAACTGAGTGAAGAGAAAATGATGATATGAAAAGTCAAATATGTCGAATGACTTCAACACACACACCAAGTTACACAAGACACACCCACTACAAGACATTCACAACACCCACTCTGCCTTTCTTCTCCACACACCAGAAGAAAGAAGCCGAGAGCGTTTGGAGGGAGACGCGCCGTCACCTGGAATGGTTAACAAGGGAATAGCCGCGAGAGCTGTAAAGACAAATGTTATCCATCACATTGATTAAATTCCTCTTAGCTGGTGTCCTTGGCCAGGTAAGTTTGTGTGAGCAGCCGTGGTTCTAACGGCAGCCCCGCCGAGAGTCAGCCGATTAATTAGAATTCTACCAAATGGCCCGAGTCGTAGAAGTAAATCAGAGCCCAGGTTCATCACGTGTCACTGGGACCTCTGGACCTCTGGTGTCCACTGACTGTTCGAATGTCTTCATGTGACTCACACTGGTCCAGTTCAAATCACAGCGTTATGATCATGTGTTTACTGAGTGCGCGCATGTGGAAGAAGGAGGTGGCTGCAGCCACATACTGATCAACAATCACTTTAGAAAAGTTAGATAATGTTACTTCTTGTATGTAGTAACACATCTTTTTAGATACAGAATAGTTGACTTCCATTTAGTAATGAAAGATCATATAATATATATATATACACATACAAGAACCTTACATTTATGATTATTACTAATCTGCTAGAATACACACTCTGGGAGGCTGTGCTAGGTCTTACAAAGGGTAATACAGGTTATATTTCTATTTTGGAAACACCATACTGGATCTATAAAAACACAAACTATAAGAGTATTTTCAGCCTCCATAGTAGTGGGAGAGTAATCATCTATGCACTCCCGTATTTCTGTTCTCTCTTGTGCGTTGCCCTGTGGAAGGCAGGAGAAATTCATGAAAAATGTTCACTGAGGCATGAATTAACAAGCGCATGAAAGCAGAGCTACAAAGGAGGAGCCACCTCTCAGTATTTTCAACAGCTTGAAGCAATTTGAAGTTTCTACAGTGAAAGCTGCAATTTTATCCACCAAAGTATACTCTTTCACACATGGGCGCAGCACTTGCTGCGATGCTGTGAATTTACACGGTCATTTTGTTCAAATGTAGAGTGAAAACCTAAAAAGGAAGTGAGTTATGTCATCATTTTTTCAAAATAAGTAATCTACTGGGCTGAGGTGTTTATGAGCATGAGGTCTCATTTTGTCTGAGAATAAGTACAATCATTTCAATTTGTACTGGCAGAGATGGAAAGATAAACAGTTATTATACAGACCGTTTGCTTTCGGCCATGCTGACCAAACCTTTTACACTGTAGCCGAGATGAGTTCGGATGTTTGGAAGGGCAGAGTGAGGTCATGGGATTTAAACGGTCTGTATTTGTAAGGAGCTGTATTAAGTCTTGAAGACCTCTCAAAGAGTTAGAGTTACATTCACCCAGTCACGCAAACTTCCATACGTAGTCCATCTATTTTCAGCACGTATCTGTACATGGTACATGGGACAATGTGGGGTCCAGTGTCTTGCCCAAGGACACCTCAGCATATGGAATGGAGGGATGCTGGAATCGAACCCCCAAACTTCTGGTCTGAGGAAAGATCCTCTCCAAGCTGAGGTGAGAATACTCCAGAACTAAAGTGTACATCCTTTCTCACTGACAAAGTACCAATGAAACGTAACTGAAATATTTGCGGCTCATCCTCCCGCAATATCATTTCATCCATTGCTGTAAATTCATCTAATTCAAATTCTCAGAAAGCTTTAAAAGCAAAGATTTCTCTCACACGATTAGTCTTCTCTGGATGCGTCAGCCCTTTGCTGGTATTCCAGAGGCACATCTTATCACAACCCTTATCTCCATCTTCAGTGGCCTCAGGTTACGCTCAGCTCAAATTAGCTCACATCAAAGAGATTCCACGCGAAAAGCCCTTTAAGATGAAATGCTGCTTTAATTATCTGATTACAAACTATTTACTCCAGTGGGACGATGTAATCGAGACAAAAAAAGGTGATTCTATTTATCACTGACAGGACATTATGTGAAAACAACAGATCTGAAAAGAATGAAAGTTAATGATGATAATATGACACCATGTTTATGTAATTCAAAGAAATTAATCAAGAATAAATACTATTAGTGTCAAACAGGAAGCAGAGCTTTGTCATAGATGATGAGCGCACTGAGGAAACTGACTTTGGTGCACTGATGTGTATAAATGTCTTGTACGTTTTAATGACAGAGGCAGGCATTTCAAAACCTCCAAGACAGGAAAGGAGATTGTTCAAAAGCTTGAAACCACCCTGATCCCTCCTCATTTTGATTTAAGACTGTAAATGGCAAAGATTAATGTGAAACCGTGAGCAAACAGCCTTTCCTGAAAAGGCTAATGCTGTTAACTGCCTGTGAGAAACAAATGCAGATGGATGCCAAAATGGCTGTCACGCTTTTCTTCAGAAGATGGATCACTGAGCTGTCCAATCAGTGGGTCGCTCTGAGCCCGGGATGTTTGTCAGAGTTGGTTATAGCACAAGTCACTTGGACAGTTGGCAACAGTCGCCACAGACATTCACTGAGATTGATTTATTTTATGGGAGAATTGGGCTCCAACCGGTCCCTTAATCTTGATGGATGTGACAGTTCTGGGAAGCTGAAAAAAGCTTCCGACAGATGATTATGGATGAATATTTTTCAGATGTTGCCTTTATGGAAGATCCAACAACCATTGCATTTGCACACACACACATTTTAAGGACGAAACAAAGGAAAAAAATAGTTTGTATTAGATGAGCATAAAATTCCCCCTCTCACTTAGCTTTTGTCCTCCCCCCTGTCATCAAACTGCCAATCAGAGTTAGGGAGTGGCTTAGGATCCAATCAATCAAGCTGATTGGGAGTGTCAGGAAGTAGCTGCAATAAGCAGCCAGAGGTTGCACTTCTAGCAAACGCCATTTAACCGACGCAGCATGTTTAGGCGGCATGATAATCAGGGCAAAGTCCTTGCTCATCTCCTCTTAAACTTCAGACTCAATCCGAGTCAAGCTGCAAGTGACTGATGCGCCGGAGATCGCCTCCAATCACACAACTGATAGCGCACACTGATGTATTGGCTCTATATTCTAGACATTCTGGATTGAACAGTGGAGGCCACGCCCCTTCTAAAGGATATTATGCAACTTTTCTGCGTGTGTTTTAATGCCAACGAGAAACAGGCTGCAGCAAACGCAAACACAAAAAAAGACATTCCCCCACTTGGTCCATCTGCCGGCCTGTGATCGGCTCTGTGTGGTGATGCAGGTCAGGTCACGGTGGCAGTGACAGGTGCCGGTGGTTTGCTCTGATACAACTACAACAGAGCGTAGAAGCTCTGCCATGGAGTCCATGCGCAGATGACAGGCGACCTCCACAAGACAAATTCCATCTGAAGCCCCTCCCCCCCAAAAAATGGCTTATGCCTAAAGAGGCCCATTGAGGAAGCATAAATCAAGCACGGGATAACAATTCTCCAATCTCACACACACACACACACACACACACACACACACACACACACACACACACACCTTGCTGTTGTATGATGGACTGCTGACTGTTGTTCCGTCACCTTCTCTGTTCCCTTTAACTTAATCGGCCCTGACAATAAAGTGTTAATGTAAAACCATCTGTCCGATTCGGGACCACCGTCACCTCCCCTCCGATTCGGGACCACCGTCACCTCCCCTCCGACTCAGGACCACCGTCACCTCCCCTCCTGTTGTGTGTCTCACTGTTTCTATTCTATTCAACCAAACAGGACATAGCGTCGCCTGTAAGATCAGCACAACGTTGTGACAGCATCAGATGTATTCAAACTTTGAACTGCATTAAGCCACAACTCATAATTGCTGTCTGCAGTCTGTGTTTGCTTTTATATAAATCCTACTTCATGTCATTTTATTACACTCTGGTAAATGGTTTAAAATATCAATATTCGACACCATGTGCCGGATGTAGACAAAATGAGATCCCTGTTCCCCTCACAACATTTCCACCCACCTACAGGATTAGAGCTCACGGCGCGATAGGTGAGGGAGGGAACATGGAATAAGAGAATCAAATCACAATGTTAATGATCCACAAGGGAGAGGCGCAATGAGGGAGGAGGCACTGCCGTTAGTCGAGGGTTTTAGCTTCATGTCCTTTCGCCGTCTTTATCGAACCGTTCCTGTAGCGATTGTTTAAATGTTAAAAATGTGTTTGCTGGAGATACAGTGAACCCTGGTGTGGTGGGCTCTGATGTGACAGACCAGGATGAGACCTGAAAATCACTCACACAAGAGGGTTGTATGAAAGAGAGCAACACACTATTTTGAATACAATTTAAATAATTTCAATATTTTAAACATTTATCTCACGGATCTATATTAATTTATTCATCCATCCTTTCCCCGTATCGCTTATCCTCTGAGGGTAGCGGGGGTCCGGAGCCTGTCCTGGGTGACACTGCATGAAAGCTGGGTCTAAACTGGACAGTTGTATCATAAAGATATGCTCACATCTGTGTTAAGGGAAAGATTAAGTTGCTAACAGACCTGCAGATCTATGGACAGTTGGATAAACTCACAGCACCGGGGATAACGATGCATGTCGGACGATTCCATCCAATGTAAAGATCTCTATTCAAAACCTACTGAACATTTGTTTGTGCTGCGCTCTGGGAACCTACTGTTCGCCTCACGGGGAGGGAGGCACTTACACAAGCTGTGATCATTCACTGAAAAAGTGTTCTCTGTGATAAAGAGTGACCCCTCTGCTGCGCTGGGATTACAAACACATGCACAGACCAACCATGCAACCCACCAAAGGACAGGTAAACACGGAAAACACACAATACTCATTTATAAAGAGGAGCCATCGGAAAAATGCAGGAATCACAAAAGCTGCTGGACCAGCGTGCGAGCCATTTCTACTGCCACTCGTCAGACTTACTGTAGCTTTCAGACTTATACTGTTCAAAGTAGGTGCATTCCTCACATTCCAACTAATCCGTGCTAAAATACATCATAAAAACAGGTAAAAAAAAAATCATATGGAAGGATAGGACCCAAACAACGAGGAGACATTTCCTTCTCTGCTTTTCAATGAGATGTTGATTGTGACAGTAAAGAGACAAATTACATTGCAACCATGTAGATGAGCTGAATCTGAGACTATAAACCACTGATCCACCAAGGAGAATGCTCTTCCAACACACACACACACACACACACACACTAGAAATGACAACTTAATTGGACAGAAGGCGCTCAGCATTGTCCTTGGTTTTAACGCCTCACTCAAGTGCAATGATAGAAACATTTTGAAAAGAAAAATGATAGTACGTCATAGTTTTCCTGCCCGGCTGAAGATGCACCAGAAATATCTTTGAGAGAAAAACCATGAAACATGAGAAGAGAAGCTGTAAGCGCGTGTTGATACGGACGATGATAAGGAGGTTATGAGCAGAGCTGAGATCAGGGAGGGAGCAGGTTTGCATTGATTACCCGAGAGGCCGGCTCGAGTCCAGAACATGACCCGAGCCTTGCAGCGCTCTCTCCATCGCCCCCCATTCCCCCCCCCCCCACCCAGCCCACCCCCCCCCCC